>WEKW01017784.1:11058-26250 GCA_013389905.1 Sula dactylatra | reverse complement strand
AATTCTTGCTCCTTCCACCCTGACATCTGAAAAGCTCTTCCCAAGAGTACACCCAGTCCCTCCCACAGACAGAGAAATCACCTCTCACGTCTCTCTGCAGCCAAACCTTTATAAAAGAAATACTATTAGTATAGAAACTGCAAAGAATTGCAGACAGATTAGTTATATACATATCAGTAGTAGAAAATGTAGGAAATTTTGCTCCACTAACCTGCAGATACAAATATTTCTCCTGTCCAGAGGTACACATAGATTCTTTATTTTCATTCACCATGGGATGGTGTTTATGACAGACGAATTATGACTAGAGGTGAGAATCTGTTTGACACAGAAGAGGAAGAATATCCCAATATACTAATTTATCAGATCTGGGAGAAGAAAGCTTTGAGCTTTATTTGAAGAGGATCAATGGCATTTTCCTGTGAAAAACAAAGTAACTGTTATCATTACAGGTCTAAAAATATGCAAGAATTCCATGTGTCAGTCTATAGTTTTGACAATATGTACTAGAAACATAATATATATTTTTTTGCAAGAAGGAACATGAGTAGCATGCCCCATATGATTTCAGACTCTTAAGGTGTTTATATATACACACATTACTAGACTGAGTATATGTGAAAGGTAGAAAGAGTTTTTAGATTTTGCCTCTGGACTTAATGCCCTTTTCTAACCACTAGAAAGGGCTGCCAAACTTTAATAGGGAGGGGCGGGGCAGATGGCCTATGCTCTGCCCGAATGCTGAGGGATTCCTGTCTTCTGAAACATATAATGTTGGTAGCTATCTAAAACAGGCCATTCAGACATATCTGGTCCAGCATGGCAACTCCTAAGAACAGAAATAGAAATAAGTATTTATAGAAGTATGCAGTGTTAAGGGGAGAAGAAACAAGCGGTTTAGCAGCCTACAGAACTGAGATTATTCACGGGCAGATTGGCTATATTTGAATGAGGAACAAGGAAGGATTAGGAAAAGAAAGAAGAGGAAAAATGAACTGACTGTAGAGTGATACAGAGAGTTGATTATGCATATAAATAGTCTCCAGAACAGACAACCCTTTCAAATTTTCATAAGACCAAATTCACATTTTTCCAAAGTAAAATGACAGTTACTGCTGAGTTCATGCTTTTGATGTGGACAAACATCCAAAACATGCTCCAGAACACACAGTACTCTAATGAAAATAACAGCATCACAATACTTCAGTAAAACGTTCTTTAATATTTTACTACATGATTTAAATGCTGGAGGAGGTAAAAGCTGGAACAGAGACAACTCTTTCAGTGAAATGACTAACAGTGTCAGCTCTCAGAGTTGCCTACAAAGTCCATCATGGGTCTAGCAAACTGGATTCATAGAGATCTAGAGGGGTGCAATGACACATTTTAATTTTCTTCAAGTAAAATTCTATGACATATTTCAGAAGGTTTCTATATAAAAGGAGTTAATGACTCCTCTTTAATGAAAAGTATTGATTTCTTGAGGAGTACAGATCACAGGTGCAGAAATGGATTATTCAGGAATTTTGTCATGGCTGAAAAGTAAAACATATTTCAGGCAATGTTCCCACTCTTGTTACATGGATGTCCTTGAAAAGGTATAGTAACTACTTCGGATTACACAGGTATACTTCTTGTTTTTAGAGGGCTGATCTTGTAAAGACTCATCTCCCTGGTCAGCAGGGAGAATGAAAAGACCTAAAGGTTTGTAGTACAGGGAAAACTAGTCACTGGAATATTTTAGGGTCTCAGACTTTAAGAAATATTAATTCAGAGAGCACAGTGCAGAGTTTTTAGCCCTTTCCAATTGGGCCTGGTTTGGAATTTGGAATTGTGGATAAATCAGCAAGGAATATGTGTTTTAACAAACAGTGATGCACTCAGGGTGTCTCAGATGTCACTGCCAAACTACCATGTCTACCTCTGGGTCACCGCACTAGCAGAGATGGAGCCCAGAGGTTCTCAGTCAGAAAGCACAACTATCTAACATCCATTAGCTCTTGGATTTATTTAATGGCCTAGGACATATCATTATGTCATGCTAAACCCATCCACTGGTCAGCTTATATGCCAGCTCATTAATTGCTGTGGAAAGAATGATCTAATAAGGGTTGTTGGCATTATTTGGAGGTTTTGTTTGGTTTTGGGTTTTTTGCACAGATATTTGGGTAAATAGGCTGGCAAACATGCATTGTGCCTCTTTGAAATTGCTGCAAATTCATCTCTATAATTTATAAACTTTACTTCCATCTGATGAAATGTAACAGAGCCACCAGCTACTTTTACTCCTACCTGTATTCACCTCATTAATCTTTTTAATAGACCTATCTCTTTACACTGTTCTCAAAACTGAAAATGATGTGTACACTACATTTAATCACCCTTGTGGCTCAGGGAGCAAACAACTAAACCAAACTTAGGAAAACTGCAGAAAAATCATGCATTGACAACTGTAAAGAAAGAATTCCCAAAAGCTATTCTGCGATGAAAGAGGCAGGAAAACACATGGCATCACACAAGTTTCTCTTGTAGTTTATAAGATTATGAAGAAAGAACTGTGGATTCAGTGTTTAACATTAAAAGTACTTTACTGGAAAAAATTCAGAAGGCTTTTGCAACATAATCTAACTCACTACAACTCAATATCTACTGCCAGAGCCAGTAATTATTCGTTAATACAAAAATCTGTCAAGTTATCGTATACTGCCTTCCATTGTTGAATTCACAGAATAATAAACTTCCAAGTCCTAAATGAAAGCACAATGGCGTCAGTGGGCCTTGGCCCAGATACTTACAGAAAACAAACAGAGACCCAAACTCAAATCATCCCCAGAAGGTAACTATTTAAAATCCAAACCTGAACCTCTATTTTAAATAGATATAGCTATCATGTACTGGTAGGAGATTGAGAAAGTTATGCAGAAGAAACTGGGGGAGGAGACACATGAAGAAGAAGAAAAAAGCTGTCAAGTTTGGTATCAAATCTAAGTAAACATGTGCCTGAATTAATAACGATCATTAAGCCCAGTAACATGCACACAGTACCTTAATAAAATTAATGTTTTGTTTCCTCATCTGATATCCTGCTCCTTCTGAAACAGGAGCTGGCCTGCTGGGATGTCACTAAGAATTGCATAGCTATGAAGGGACCTCAAGTTTGCCAGTACCCTGAGGTAGGTCTGTCAGCACCTATTTCTCAGAGCAAGTGCCCCCAGAGCCATGCTGTGCTTTGCAAGCTCTAGAGCCAGGCCACATCACAACATGAACAAGAATAAACTTTTTAAAACCGAGAAAGCTCAGAGTGAGACAGATTATAAATAAAAATGTTTTATAAATTAGTCCCCCCCGTCCAGTCTGTCCTTGTAGTGAGATCCTTTGGCTCTAGGGCTGATCTTAGTTCAATAACTCGGATGCTTTTTGGATGAGGCTGAGATTTGCACAGTACTGAAGTTTGCACAGTCCCCTCTGGGTCTCTTGAGGGAAAAAAATCTCATGACTCCTGGGGCTTGGTTTTTTCTGCTCCCTATTTTTCCCAGCTGTCTTACACTGTCTGCTCTGTTGCAGGCTCCTGGTTCTTTGTTGTCTTTCACATGCTCTGCCTGCCCTACTTCAGTCTCAGCAAGGGTGCCCCTCAGCTATGTACAGAAGTGCCCTTTGGAGGGCCAGTCTCCCCTTTCTTCCAGGAGGCTCCACGCAATCCAGCATGCAGCCACCAGGGCAAGAAACTCTCTGCCTCCCTCCCCACAATTAACCACACCCTCTGGTTAGGAGCAAGCATTCTTTAACAAAATAAAAAGAAAAATATAAAATGAACAGCATCCACCATGAACCTAATAGTGATCTTCCATCATGTGAGTGGCCCCTTTGGATCTGTGCTACCTGTGCTGAAGTCCTGAGCATGTAGTTTTAACCAATGGCAAAGACATTTGTCCTGAACTTTGTCCTCTCCACATCCATCGTGTCCACCAGTGCATTTGGCAGATGTCACAGCTTTCTTCATGCCCTCCCTCTAGCAGTGGTGTTCCTGCTGACCATATATTTAACCTGCTGCCAGAGAGCTCAATTGAGCCTCTTTGGACAGCAGCAATTCAGCACATGAAATGCAACAAGAAAGTCCCTACTGCAACTGCAAAATGTAGTCCAAGATTATCACCCTAGCTGTTTGCTTTGGCAGCCACTTCTCAATCTGATCTTTGCTACACATTTTAATAATGGGTTTGAACTTTGGTACTCTTTTTGTTCAGCAAGAAGCACCAACCTTTTATTAAAAGTTTTAATAAACAGCTATCAGAATGGGCACACCTAAGTGCCCCTACTCTGATCATGCTCCCCCTTCAGAACATATTCAGAACTGCTTTTCATTCATTGAGTAATTCACTTACAGTTCTTACCTGTCAATACCTGTGCAAAAGCACATCAGACTTCTGAAGAGCAAATATTTAATTCACATATTGACACTCAGGGCACGACTCAGTCTTATGAAGTTGTTATGAAATAAAACAGTACATGCTCACATTGTACGCAGAGGAAGGAGTGTTACAAATGCCAGAAAGACAAATACATGGACTGCATTTTCAAGAAGAGTTACGAATTTTTGCTCTGCTGTATTAGCCCAGCTCTCCAGCAATCTTTAAGCATAGGCACAATTGACAGAGTGTCTCCTGCAGCAAGCACCAAGAATCCCAAGCAGCCATTTTGGTCTCATCTCTGAAGCTTTTATAGAAATGTCACACATTTTTAGTGAGAAAAAGACTAATTTCCACTACCAGGAGTTCAGTAATACTCTGTGTTCAGTGCTCTCCTTTCTTCCCTACCATTGCTTCATACTTTGTTTTATTTTTTTGGTGTCAAAAAGTAATTGTTGAAATACTCTGTTTAGGAAAAAATATTTTTGAAAAATATTAATCCTGCTTATCTGCATGTGTTAGCTACTATCAAGTAAACTATTAAGGCTATGCATCTCAGACCACATCTCTGTCAAAGTGCTGAATAATTCTCTCTCATAAATAAAAGGCAATGATGTAGTAACGTTCAGAAGACTAAAGCGCACACAGGTTAAGATGCCTGCAATACCAGCCTTTGTTTTAAGTACATCCAAGAAGGGAAATCAATATTCCTCAGGAGAGCATTTTGTTGGTACAGCTGCTGTTGCTACGATTGGCTCAGTGTCATGTTCTCATTAATACAGGCTACTGGCAACCATAAGATTGAGAATGTGAAGACAGACATAATGAATTTATACTAAAAACACAACAATGCAGAAATTCTAATTGCTTTGGCCTGATTGGTTACTTTATATCTTGAAACGATCATGTTTATAAATTAGAGTTTAATGATATTTATGAATCACAAAATTAAGTCCTTCCTTGTAACAGTCATTAGCATGAAAACAATCGCTGATACAGTTCATCCTTTAAGAGTTTCAGCACAAAGAAACTGGTGTGCTCGAAAGCAGTTTTACATTTTAGAGTAAATTGTTACTATTGCAAAGAAAATGTAAGGTTTTAGTTATACAAGCATTTTTGCTACTATTAAAATAACTCTTTGAAGCCCACATCTCTCAGAGGAAGGTATGTGCATTGTGTCCTACCCTTCTGTGAAAGGAAAAATCCCTTTGTATCAAGTGTTATCAGACCTCCTCACTCTCTCTAAACATGCATACTGGCCTGGACGTCAATTGTCATTCAGCTGTTAGTTTCTCTGTCGGTGCTCTGGAAGCCTGAGAGTTGCAGGCAAGAAACATGAAAAAAGCTACTGGAAAAAAATTTGAAAGACGATGCCATAGGGAGCTTAAGCAGAAAAAAAAAAAATTGAAGACAGAAATGACATCCAGGGAGCACAGAGCTGACAGCCTCAAAATGATTACTGATCAAACACAGGTCACAACCTGAGAGAAAACCCTGGAGGTGAAATTTGACGTCTCCCTCTGCAAAATGACTACGTTTTGAATTAAGAAAACATTTGTAATGAGGCCCGATGATTAATTACAATCTTGCAATGGGAGTTACACAAGCATCAACCATATACGCAAGCATAATGTGCAAGCTGTATACACATGGACCACAGCCCTTCCTGCCCCATCCTTTCTTCATTAGCAGCGTCTGAAGCAGCCTGTGCCCTATGTGATGCAGCATGGGACACGCTCTGCTTCTGGTGGCTCCTGAGCCCTGTTTGTCCTTACTCCCGGGACTTCAACATCCTATATTTCACACGCAAATTCACATTTGAACAAATGTGTTCAGTTGCTGTAGAATGGACAAATCTTTCAGTAAAGGTTTTAATTAAAGGACAAAATTGCACTTTAGTAAAAAGTCCCAAACTCTGCACCATGTGTATGCCTATCAATAATCAGACACAAGCATGAAGTCTGTGAAGTAACTGTCTCCACTCTCTTGACTAAGATGGTGTGTTTAATGTATGGCACTCCTCCACCATTATTTGACTTTCATAAAAATGTATTTAGTGAAACATTATTTCAAGGATTATCAGATTTTTAGTTAGACAAGCCAAAGTAAGGAAGTCTAACAGTGCACATGACTTGTGCAACCAAAATTAAGCTGCTTGGGCACATATACTACCTAATGATTGGACTGTATTACAGCATGCATTACTCTGAGGCTCACTCAGGAGTTCAACAGGCCTGCTTGGGTCTCAGAAAGGAAGATGTGTGCTATCATCAGCTAAATTTACAGGTGGAATTTAAATATCACAATATAATTTTGTGTCATCTAACATTTCAGCATCCTGCCTCCAGTGCAAGGCTTCACAGCACCTTATACACATGCATCCACTCCCCTATACAAGGAGGGAATTAAAACTCTAAAGGGAAGCTACAGAAAGGCAGCACACTGAGCAGGTAGCCAATGGGAGCTATTAAGGATGGTTGCATTTCTTACATCCCACTTCTTTTTACAAAATAGACATTTTATTTTGAACTATAGAGAAGTATCTTTGAGGATCTCCTCTGGGTTTCACAGCTTTGAGGCCCCTTTGGAACAGATGCCTAAGACCTTCCCTTTAAAATGGAAAGTGAAAAGTGAGAGAGTCTTACTGACGACGAAAAAAGGCTATTTCCCCCATACACACATTTCTCATATGGTGTCTTGATACTTGGAGAATACACACTGAAGATACACAGTCAGTTTAAATTCACTATCCTTTGTAAAGATATAGAAATTGATGTTTTAAATTACGCTTATGTGTACACACACACTCCTCCATCGTTTAATTACACCTGTCCTAACAATGCCATGAAAAGGCTGTTTTTTTCAGCTGATGAGGCAGGGCACACCCATACCAGAAAGTACCTAATTCTAATATATAGAAGATACTAGCTTTCTGTATGCTTACTGTGCACACCTCAGTATTCCTGTTTTTCTGGATGGCATTTATGTGGAAAGAAAATGGATTAGTTATTGTCTTGAGCTGAAAGATACTCAGGTTGTGTGAAATCAGGAAACCAACAAACAAAAAAGCCCCAGCACTAGTATAAATGGTATTTGAGCATCTTATCATTCCTAATAAAGGGATCTGGTCAGATGCTCCATTTTGCTCTGAGGCAAGGGACAGGGTGCTGGGAAACCAGAACTGGACACAACTGAGCAGGTCCACAGCAATGAACCAGGTCCAAGGCTGAGCCAGGAAGCCAGTCACAGGCTGGAGCCCGGCTTCGTGGAGCCCATGGCCAGGCAGGGCAGGGCAGGGCAGGGCTGTGGGAAGCTAGAGAGTGGCACTGCTGCGGCATTGCTGGGTCAGGGCCTGACAGTTCTGAGGGGCTGACATGGGGTCCTGGGCCATGGGCAGGTGAGGGGAGCCCCAGAGAGAGTGCAGGCATGGTCAGAGCTGATGGTGCCCTCAGGGCTGTGGCAATAACTGTCTTTTGTGAGGATTTCTGAGAAGATGTAAGAAACCTGCTTCTGCAAACAGGGCAAGAGTAGTCCTCGCATCCTGACAGCACTTAGGCCTGAGGCTCAGGAGAAGCTCAGATGCCAGGCAGAGACTCATCGAGCCATTCTTCAATAAGCCTCACAAAGTCCAGCCTGAAGACCTCATGTGATTCTGACTTTGGGTTACTCTTAAACAGAGTCCTGAGGAGCACATCGTTTAGTCTGCTGGTGTCAAAGGATCAGCTGGGGTCTAGCTCAGAGACCAGTGTGCTCATGGGTGGCCACTTCTGGATGCCCACCTGGAAGCCACAAGGACCTGGCTTTTGTACTCGTACCTGCAACCAGCGCCAAAAGAAGCCAGGAAGTGCAGAAATTAAGTGCTAATATGGTTCAAACTGCTCTGTAAAAACTGGGTCATAGGTATTTTTTAAGTTGGCAGTTCAAATTAAAAGTTTTTTCCCTGATCTTGATGAAAATTCAGTTATTTGTTATGCACTCCAATAAAACACTGGGTAGAAGAACTAGTCTGAACACACACAGATTACTAGCGGTAGTTCATCAAACAGTAGGGTGAAAGATTTTGATGTAGAAAAATAATACTTTTGTGACTGGGATTTTTTGAGTGAGCTCTACATTTAGAGGGAGTACTTTGGCCTAGTTGGTTCCCCTGAAAAATGATCAGTGTGTTCAGTTGCTTTCAGCCTGTTCCATTTCATTACAGTGTAGCTGGAGACAGACCACCTGCAGAGGCACTAATTCAATCTAGACAAATGTTACAAAGCAGAGTGACAGAACTGTGGCTAAATTATGCCTCCTCAGAGGCAGAGTCCTATCAAGAGCGCCGAGGAGATGTACCAACTGAGTGCAGTGCACTGACCAGAGGCAGTAAGACTATGCAACTCAGGTTGCTGCCAAAAGTGCTTGAGGGATTTGGCTGAAAGGTGGCCCCAGCTACACTGTTCAAAAAGAAAAAGGGGCATGAATCTTTTTAACTCACACAGAGTATGTGTTGCTGGACTGGGCTAAAAGACTGAAAAAAAGAAAAAAAAAAAAAGAAATGAGTGTGAGTACACCTATTTAAAGGAAAAATATTTGTACAGAGCAGAAGATGGAGGAGACACGGGTAGGACAGCAAACCGGGCCAAAGAGCAGACCAGGCTACTTCAGAACTGCAACTTACTCTTACTTTTTCTTTTGAAGTCTGTTGCCATTGAGATAAATCAATGAGGAGAGATCCTATTTGTTTCTTGGGACCCCACAATGCTGTACTTATCCATATTCACTTTTCTACAGCTGTTTAAAATGCTGCAAAAATGACAGGAGACAAGTTAATTATATAGAATCATAGAATCATAGAATGTCCTGAGATGGAAGGGACCCGCAAGGATCATCAAGTCCAACTTTTGTCCCTGCACAGGGCAACCCCAAAATTCACACCATGTGTCTGAAGACATTGTCCAAGTGCTTCTTGAATACCATTAGGCTTGGCGCTGTAACTACCTCCCTGGGGAGCCTGTTCCAGTGCTCCACCACCCTCTGGGTGAAGAACCTTTTCCTAATATCCAGCCTAAACCTCCCCTGGCACATCTTCCTGCCATTGCCTTGGATTCTATCATTGGTCACCAGAGAGAAGAGATCAGCGCCTGCCCCTCCTCCTCCCCTTGTGAGGAAGCTGTAGACCATAATGAGGTCACCCCTCAGTTTCCTCTTCTCAAGGCTGAACAACCAAGTGACTTTAGCCGCTCCTCATGCAGCTTCCCTTCTAAACCCTTCACCAACCTTGTGGCCCTCCTCTGGATGCTCTCTGGTAGCTTTATACCCTTAACATAATATGGCACCCAAAACTGCACACAGTACTCAAGTTGAGGCCACACCAGTGCAGAGCAGAGCAGGACCATCACCTCCCTCGACCGGCTGCAATGCAGTGCTTGATGCACCCCAAGACATGGTTGGCCCTCTTGGCTGCCAGGGCACACTGTTGGCTCATGTTCAACTTGCCGTTGACCAGAACCCCTAGGTTCCTCTCTGCAGAGCTGCTCTCCAGCCTCTTGTTCCCCAGTCTGTACATCCAGGTTTGCCGTGCCCCAGGTGCAAAATCCAGCACTTGTCCTTGTTAAACTTCATACAGTTGGTGATTGCCCATCTCTCAAGTCTGTCCAGATCTCTCTGCAGGGCCTCTCTGCCCTTGAGAGTGTCAACAGCTCCTCCCAATTTTGTGTCATCAGCAAACTTAATTAGTATTCCTTCCAGTCCTGCATCCAAGTAATTTATGAAGAGATTAAAGAGTACCAGCCCCACAATGGATCTCTGTGGAACCCCGCAAGTGACTGGCCACCAGCCCGATATAATCTCATTTACTATAACCCTTTGAGCCTGACCCATCAGCCAATTGCTCACCCATTGCATTATGTGTTTATCCAGCTGTATGCTGGAGATTTTGTCCAGGAGGATACTGTGAGAGACAGTATCGAAAGTTTTACTGAAATCCAAAAAGATCACATTGCCTGTCTTCCCTTGGTCAACTAGGTGGGTAACCTTGTCATAGAAGGAAATTAAGTTTGTTAAGCAGGACTTTCCCTTATGAACCCATGTTGCCTAGGACCAATGACTGTGTTGTATTTCAGGTGTTTTTCAATAACTCCCAGAATAATCTTCTCCATAATTTTACCAGGCACGGAAGTGAGACTAACAGGCCTATAGTTACTGGGATCATCCCTGTTGCCCTTCTTGAAGATTGGGACAAAGTTTGCCAGCTTCCAGTCAACTGAGACCTCTCCAGATTCCCCAGAGCATTGAAAAATCTTTGAGAGGTCTCGCTATGACATCAGCCAGATTTTAAGTACCCTCAGATGAATCCCACCAGGCCTCATCGACATATGGGTATCCAGCTGGAGCAGCAAGTCTTGCACAAGTTCAGGGTTGATTGGGAGTTTACCATTCCCACAGTCATGGTTCTCTAGCCCAGGGCTCTGAAGATCCCAGAGGCCACCATCAGTGTTGAAGACCAAGGCAAAGAAAGGATTAAACATCTCTGCCTTGTCTATGTCCCTGCTTGTGAGGTGACCATTCACATCAAGCAACAGGCCAATGTTATTTCTGGCCTGCCTTTTGCCTAACATATTTTAAAAAGCCCTTCTTATTGTCCCTCATGGTACTGGCCAGCTTCAACTCTAATTGAGCTTTGGCTGCACGTATTTCCTCTCTGCAGTGGTGAACAGCATCCCTGTAGTCCATGTCACCTGACCTTGCTTCCACTGGCCATGTACTTTCTTTTTTCTCCTTATTTTTAGAAGAATATCCCTGGTCAGCCAAGCTGGCCTTTTGCTTTGCCTGCTTGACTTTCTACACTTCGGGATTGCCGGCTCCTGTGCTCTTAGGAGGTGGTACTTAAAAAGTGACAGCACTGATGGGCCCCAGCACCTCCAAAAGGTTTTTCCCAGGGGACTTTACTAAGCGNGAAGAATATCCCTGGTCAGCCAAGCTGGCCTTTTGCTTTGCCTGCTTGACTTTCTACACTTCGGGATTGCCGGCTCCTGTGCTCTTAGGAGGTGGTACTTAAAAAGTGACAGCACTGATGGGCCCCAGCACCTCCAAAAGGTTTTTCCCAGGGGACTTTACTAAGCGGTTCCCTGAGCAACCTGAATTCTGTTCTCCTCATATCCAGAGTTAAGGTCTTGCTGGCAGTTTTCCTTCTGTCACCATAGATTTTAAACTTGACTGCTTCATGGTCGCTATGGCCAAGGTGGCCACCAATCTCCACTTCACCCACGAGGCCCTTTCTGTAATTAAGCAACAAGTCAAGGAAGGCACCTTTCCTGGTCGGCTCCCTTAGTACCTGTACCAAGAAGTTGTCATCCAGATGGTTTAGGAACCTTCTGGACCTGTTTGTCCTAGCCATGTAGTATTCCCAGTTGGCATCTGGCGAGTTGAAGTCCCCCATAAGGACAAGGGCAGATGACTTAGAGGCCTCCCTTAGTTCCTTAAAGAATAACTCATTGGTGTCATCCTTCTGGCTGGGTGGCCTATAGTAGACTCCCACGACAACACCTGCTTTATTTGTCTGTCCCTTAATCCTTACCCAGAGGCTCTCAACTGTGCCATTGCCAACTGCAAGCTCCAAGCATTCCAGCTCCTCCACTACATGCAATGCCACCCCCCCACCTCACCTGCCCTACCTATCCCTCCTGAAAAGCCTGTAACCATCCATCATGTCACACCAGTCACAGGACTCATCCCACCAGGTTTCACTTATGCCAATGATGTCATAATTCTGGGACTGTGCCAAGAATTCCAGCTCCTCTTGCTTGTTCCTCATGCTGCGCACATTTGTGTAAAAACACTTCTAGTGCAGCTTATTGTGCCCATCACCACATATAGCAGTCTGAAGAGTCTCACTAGCACGCAGCTCCTCAAATTTTGGCATGTCTACCCATTGCCCATCGCTGACTAGCTTGGTACCACCCCATTCCCCCTTCCACTCTAGTTAAAAGCTCTGTCAATCAGCCCTCTTAGCTCCTGAGCAAAAACCCTTTTCCCCTTCTGAGAAAGTTGCATCCCATCAGACGTCAGCAGACTTGGTGTTGAAAAGACCATCCCGTGATGGAAAAAGCCAAAATTCCGATGATGACACCATCCTCAGAGCCACAGGTTGATCAGCTGGGCCTACCTGTTCCGTTCAGTATTCTTCCCTGCTACTGAGAGGATCGAGGAAAATACTGCCTGAGCACCTGATCCTTCAACCGTCTGTGCCAAGGCTCTGAAATCCCTTCTGATAGCCTTTGGACTTCTGCTTGCTACCTATTCTCTGCTGACATGGAGAACCAATAGAGAGTAATAGTCTGAGGAGCTTACCGAACTAGGGAGTGTCCTAGTGATATCTACATAAAAGTAGAGAGAACCTCATTCATGCTCTGCAAGAAAAACCGCAACACTTCCATAAGGGTTTGGGAAATCAAAGTGTTAGACTATGCTATGTAATCCAATAGTCAGAAATACAGATTTGCAAGGTAGGATTCATGGGAAGGATTTTACATCTGCTGACAAAGAATCCCTGCAAAAGAGTTTCACAAAGACACACCAGAGTATCTACTTGTAAGATAACAAAAGGAACTGTTCAGGTTATTAAGACTGCTGGTGATTTGAGCCTGCACTATGAAACAAATTTTCTAGTGAATCCTCCTCTGAGCAAGTTAGTCACAAATGGTGACTAGCAATTAGAAAAGAAAGACATCCCCACACTTGTATCTGAGCTACCAGCAGAAACAGTAAGTGCTAAGCAGCAGACACCTGTAAGCAGCTGACCAATAACAAAACCAAATTCAGTCAAAACACAGGTTTTGTGGGGGTTCTCAGTGCAGTAATTCTGGAGTTATTAGAGTCTGGGACCCCTGGTTGCTCTCTTAATATGTCTAGCTGTATTGTGCTACCCAGTAGCTCAAGGTACTGAAAATGAATCTTGCCATTGTATCCCAAATAAGCAAATATAGCCTCACAAACTAATTCAGTCATGGTTAAAAGCTGTGAAAGTATCTGCTGGATGTCCTCAGATAACCTTTACTAGCTTGACAGAAAGACCTTGCAGCTCATCCTAAAGCATTGTCTCTGCTTGACAAAACATAAAACAGATTTGGAAGCCTGGAAGACTGAGTGATTGCTTGATTGCAATTAGATAATGCAATATTATTCTGCTAAAGCAACTGACTTGCAAAACAGCACTTGTGTGCAGGTGACAGGGCCCTTCAGTCTCATCCTGCTCCCTAGGAGGAAGTGGGGAATATGTGGACACTGCAAGGGCCAAAGCGAGTCTTCTGGATCCAGGCCTGATTTAGGAGAGTCTGTTGGACTTGCCGAGGGTTGCAGCTCAGTCCAAAAATGAGGGGATCCTGGGAGGAGGGGATGGACAGCACAGGACAGCTGCTAGAAGCAGGTTTTCACTGGCCAAGTCAGAAAGAGCACATGACTGCTACAGACAGCTTAACCAGAGAAGATTGGACACGCTCCAGAAAAGCCCTGCTCATACCTTTACATAGAAATGGCCTGATAATGAGAACTGCTGCTGTTGTTTCGCTGTTTCCAGGTAATTGGGGCTGTGCTGGTGTTAGCCAAATCATTTCACAACTCCTTCCACGAGACCTTGTCTGCAGTATCTGCCTGCTATAGGCTGTGATTTCTAAGCTCTTCATAACAGGGGCTAGTGTTGCTTGTGCATGTCATACTGCTTGACTGAGTTCCTTGCATGTTCATGAAAAATAAAAAAAAATATTAACAGCAAGATCCCCTTACTAATTCATTGTGTTGGGTTTTTTACATTTTTCTTTAAAATATTGAGTGAATTAGTTCTTCATATTTCTAGCTTTAAAAAGAAAAAAAAAATCATTGGTATGTAATGAAGAAAAGGCATATGAAGGTGAATGACAGTCTGTAAGTGCTGGCAGGCACAGTGAAGGCAGAAGTCTAGAAATTACTAAAGAAGTGTCCTATGGCTTCATTAAGTTGATTTGGTGTAGATGACACTGTAAAAAACACTGGTTTAATGCAGTTTCTGCTCTTTTAAGTCTCTGTCTGAATAACTGTCCTTCATTCTTTTATTTGTAAAAGGAGAATCAGAGAAAAGAAAAAGCAGTCACAGTGTGTGAAATGTCAAGATATAAAGCTAAATGATAATTTTTGCATTGGTTAGTGGATTTAATTTGGAGATAGCTCATCCAGAGTCTTCAGCTGAACATTTTTAAGCTGTTTTTTTCCTAAAGAATTACAGTAAGATTAGTTTAAGTCACTAAACTTCATATAGTCATACCAGAAACATTCAGGGATTTATTTTCAGATGTCATCCTCCCAGTCTTTTCATAAAAGCTTCTATACAAAAGCACTCTTCTACCAACCTAACTATGGACTTTGAAAGAGAATACATAAGCAGCAGATGAGTTTCCTCTTCTTGCTTTAAAGGATGAAATTTTCTTTGTTCAGCCTGTATGGCCATTCTCTTTCAAATACATGCTTACTTTCCTATGTATAATGTCAATTCAAGAAGCTGCAAGGATTCTGAAACCAATCTTTTTAAGCTGGACCTGTTTGTCCAGTTCTTTAAACTGGAATCACGTCTTTTATCATTTCTGCTTGTTTAAATTTTCTGTAAAATATTCATATTCTGAAAAGCAGAATTTTACAGTAGTTTGTGTTCACTTAACATTCATGTATTAATTGACAAGGTGCAAGACACTAGGGAAATTAGGTCTATGCTGTGCTATATTCATTTGGTATTGTGCCTCTCTCCTATCAGGTTTTGATATCCTGTTTGAATGTTATT
>WEKW01017784.1:0-11017 GCA_013389905.1 Sula dactylatra | reverse complement strand
TAAAAGTGAAACTCTTGCAAATGTTACTATCAGACAAAAAGAAAGGAAACTTGAAGACTAAAACTGTGTGAAATGCTCTGCTGAGACCAGATTAAGAAATTTCAGGTTTACACATTCACTGTTGTGCTTTGGCTGTGCAGAGATTTCAAAATCCTGCATGATGAACAGATGAGATGAAACAAGAATTAAATGGTGTTGTCATAAATAAAACTGTATTTTCTTCCTGTAAAACCGAACCATGGCAAACATGGCCTGACTACCTGCCTACCACCACACTTTTTAAATAATATTGTTCCATGTTCAGCATCCTCCACTGCCACACCATAATTCAGTATCTCCATTTAATCTGATTTCACACTGTGTGACAGACTATGCCAAGTTTCCATATATTCAAATGCACCTGAAAATATCTGCTTCCTGCAAGGCTTCTCAGTAGCTTGCAGATAACCTAGGATACAAATATCAAAATCCTTACTGAAGTGTGTACCACCAGCTTTTTATCACAAGGCAAACTCCTTTCCCTGTGGCTCTAACATTCAGCAATGTAAGCATTTTGCTTTCTGAAGCTGAGGTGTTTCTGAATATGCATGGTCTGCTCTTTTAAAGCAGGACATGACTCTGTTTTGGCTGATTCACTGCACTGTTGGATTGTGCACACCTCAGGATCACACAGTGGTGAGTCAGTCATTTGTAAACAGGAGAGAAAAAAATAAATGAACTGAGACAAGCACAAGCTTCATTTTTTTGTTCGAAGACCTCAAAGAAACCATACAAAAGGAGCATAATTATTTATTGAACAAATCTCGTAGAGTGATCTTTACTATACAACCTCGGCATTGCCTGCAGCTGTCTTTGCCCACTGTTGAACTAAGAAATCATTTACACCTCAAGAAAAGAGAACACACATTTTGGATCCTCCCATTGGGAGAAAGGGCTGAACTATGTGTGGTGCCTGCTGTTCATTTTCTTCTGAGGGACTGCAGCGTGGGCATTTAAACTGTCATTTTCAAGGACAAAGACATGTTTTTAGGTATGCTTCATAAGCAAAAGAAAGTATAATGTACTGGTTTTGCAGGCCTGAGCACTGGAACAGCACAAGACAACTTACAGTAGAGGCTTATATGCTTTCTTACAAGCAGAATCAGTCTGAGGATGCTTTAAAAAACAACATTTCTAAAAAAGGATTTTTGCAAACACAAAGCTAATGAGACTACTTGGTATTATGTCAGATGTATAATGTTTCAGTATATTGTTTTTTGGCAGCGGTGCTTTGGTTTTCCTGGGCTCAGGGCCCAGTTTCTGTTTCATTTTTGGTAAGGTTCATAGCAGCCTAGGCATACAGAGGTGGCTTGCTTGCAAATAACCACATATCTCACTACACATATTGATTAGAATTTAAACACACCCAGCAGCCTGTTGGATGGACAAACATTGCTTGCTTATAGCATCTTCATCAGGAAAACCTCTTCTTCAAACTAATGGGAATTTTGCCTATGGAAGAAATGATAAGGTTATACATCAAAAAGAAGCTAGATGGAATAAAAATTAAAAGGTAAACGTCACATATTAAAAACTCATTGACTTATCATTAGAACTTTGGGCCTAAATCCTGTCCCATTTCTGAACAACTTTGTATACCTGCAGTGACCTCCAAGATTTATTAGGTCTGAAGGAAGGTACCAAAATGAATAGAAGATTTTTTTTTTTCCCCAGGATGCCATCAGTCTTCTAGGTTTACTCTCTTCCAAACATCTTGTTTGAGGCAAAGGCTCTTGAAGGGGAGTTTCCTGAGGCACTGCAGTTCCCAGGCAGTTCAGTTCAACTCACAGATGTACTAGCTGAGATCCAAATGGACTCCACCACTTTTATCCAGTGTCATTTCTAAACTAATGAGCCTCTCGGAGATAATAAGCTCTTGGAACAAAAGTTGGATTTCATGTGGAGTCAGCCCTAGAGCCAGCTCCCACTGCCCTCCCCACCTTCAGCGTTACCTTGTGCGATACAAGCCTGAATGTTCTCTGCATTTGCACACCACTAAAAATCTGTGTGTTTGTATTTAGCTGCAGCTCCATATATAGCTTAAGACAGCAAAACTGAAAGCTCTACACCTCCTTGAAAATTGATCCCGTTATTTATATTAAAAGGTGAATATATCCCTCAATAGTGCACTTATATACACACACATATTTACCTTGTTCTAGACACCTATTGATTCTCGAAAGGCTAGGGTGTGTAATTAAAGTTGGATGAGCAATGAAAAATAATTGTCAGGCATTTCAATGCCTGTTTACTGTAGCTGTAGAGGTCTTGTGCTTGCTTTCTGTGAAAGGTATATTTTTGAAATTATCTTTCCAGAAAAAGTTAATGGAATGGCATATCTTTTATTGTTCATGGCAAGCAATATGTGTAAGTTTTTTGCAAGCAATAGTTGTGTATGCATTTAGTCACAGAGCAGAAACTACTTTGTCACATTTTTGACAAGTGCAAGAAAGTAATAAATTTCCCAGTTACAGAACATTACGAAAAGATTTTTAATGGATAAATGGATACAATTATGACACGGATACAACTGAAGACTTTTTGATCTGCTTATGGCTATTTCCAGAAGAGGGGGAAAGATGCTACATATGTATATACAAACTGTGATGATACAACTAATTCTAAATCACTTAGCTGGATGTGACTTTGGGTCTTTACATTAAAAGCATTTATTTATGACTTCCTTTCCCCTCTGCCTACCATGCCTAATCATTTGTTTTATATCATACCTCAGTGACTGCTTTGAACAGAACTTGTTTGAATTAGGCACCATTTCTTTTTGTGTTGAGTCTCTGTTATAAGGATTTTCTGTTATATCACTTAGGTTTGACCAATAATGGCCACTAGTAATCAAACACATCATCCACTTTATTATGCACAAGTACCTTTGTCACAGCTGTCACAGAGCATCTGTGTTGTCCTAATCACTGATTTCCCTTTTCTACTAATGAAAGTTACAGTAATTGTATATGATAATAATGGAGTAGTGTGGTGAAAATGAACAAGGAAAAATAACTTCATTTTTTCTTGCCAAAGAGACTGCTAGGACAATTAGTAGGGTATAATGACACTGTTCTCTCTTCTGCTTTTATCACACAAAGTCACCTTTAAGTAACACAGCAGAAGAAAATCCTTAAACTAAAACATTTGAGCATCAGTATCTCTTGCTTTGAAATGTCTTCAGTTCAGACTCTGCATATTTGTGTGGCAGTAGGAGATCATTATGCTGGAGCTGCAGTTTGATTCAGAGGCTCTGTCTTGATCTTACCGTCTTAGAATTTAAAAAAAAAAAAGAAGGAGAGAGACAAAAGAAGCTGAACTTTTTAGTCCCTTAAACCAGGTCTTCAGACTATTATGTCTATGAGGCTATCTTAAAATACAATAAAAGATACTTCTATTAATCACATGAAAACCTTCCTAATAGACACGAAGGACTGTTTGTTGCTTGAATATCAAAGTGGGATGTCTTTGCAGATGATGTGTTCTTATCCAAAAATTATATGAAAGAGAAATTATTTGCTGAAGTTTTTGGCATAGATTATGCCAGAGAAAGACAAAATGGTTTCAATGGGCTCATCTCACCCAAAAATGGCAGGCAGATAAAAATTAGAGCTGTGAGTGATAGAAAACATTGGGTCACTAGCAACTAAAGGTCGTTAAGCACATCATTCCCTTTATAATGTGCAGGCATCCAGACAATTGAACTCAGCATTACAATTAGTCCTAATTACCCTTATTGTTGACAGCCTTGGTAAAGAAACCAGAGAATGAATTACATGTTGAGCTACCACAGGTCAATGTAGACACACATGGGAAAAAATCATACTTTGATGTATTTTGCTTGCTGATGTGGTCCTGTACTTGTTTTATTGAGTGGACTTCTATTTCTATTGCACTTCCACCAATCAATTAAAATTCAATTAAAAATAAAAATAGAAATGCAAAAACATCAACATCCTGCTAGCTAGAAGGTTTGTTGGGTGTTTTTCTCCTTCTCATTTCAAAACCTTAGATAAATTCAATTAGCAAAAATTCCCTGGGGGGGAAGAATAAGAAAGTGTAAGGTTTTTTTTCAAAACGTTCATAGTCTCAAATTAAGCTTCACAGACTGTGTTTTACGTGACAGGCAGGTGAAGAAAAATGTCTTTTTTTACTAATTTACTTGGTGCTCTAACCATAAGCAGTTCCATTTCAAAAACCTAGAAATGTAAGGCATTATGGAAGTAGGCATCAGAAAACATGTAGGAGAATTAGGTCCTTTGTTAGGCACTTTCTGGATTTATGACTCACAAAGATTGTAGGAATGGGATAGATTTTTTTCTGTTCTGTGGAGATTTTTTTTTAGTTTTGTCCCTTCTAAAATTAGGGGAAATTAAACATGGGAAATGTCTGCTATTGAATACAAAGAAAAGTTTAGTTCTTGGCTTCAAATTGAATATCTCATCCCAGATTAGATACTATTCACTTTTATGCTGTTTGGTATAAAAATATGTTTCAGTAAAAGAAATATCCTGATCTACTAATTCATAGTCTAATAGTCATTCTGGGACACCTTGCTGAGGTCTAAATTTTGTAACATATAAGACTTATCTCTTCTTTTACCATCTCAAATGAAAATCTGTGCGATGCTGTCTATAATTGTGTAAGCATAATTTGAACTAGAGCAAATCAGTTCTTTTTTCTTACTGTTCAGCTTGATTATTGACCTTGCACCTGTGACTAGCCCACTACCAACAAATACAGATGATGCTTCTTTTGATACAACACATGAAATGGAATTCTTCATTTAGTGTAGTAACTTAATTGTTGAAGTATACACCATAGCCTTGCTGATACAAATAGCAATTCTCAAGTCACAAAAGAATCACAGATCTTTTTCCTTCTCTATTTATGTCCTTTACTTAAAATGTAACAATATAAATCAGGTTCACTATGTGGAGTGATGTTCATATGAATTATTTTAGCGATAAGATGACTCGGTGACACAGCATCTTTACATTAGGTAATACACATTCAAATGCATGCTTTACTGACAGAAAGCAAAATTTCCAAAATTACTGTATTTCATTTCCTGATGGTGTGTTCATGAAGCACTGGTGTGAAAAATACCTTCTGCCAGTCCTGATAGTTGTCCCAGCAGGTAGACTCAAAGCTGAAAACACTGGAGAAAAATATCTGAGGAATGTTTCTAACAGTAGTGTCTAGTTTTCTGAGAACACATATGGAGTCAGGGCTGGACCACAAGTTCAAGGTCCATCTGGGAAAGAGGACTGGAAACAGGGCTGGAAACAAAGCTGCCTACGGGATGGCCCTAGTCCATGCAGCAAATCCAGTCCATTAGCCAGGACAGCAGGGGAGAGGAACAGGATTACAAATTCAACCAGGACCCTGGTCCACCTAGAGCAGTGCTGGGGCAGGAACTGATGGTCCCAGGCTGGGCTGAAATGAGGTCCTGGGTGATAGGCAGGATGGGGGGAGGCCCTGGGAGAGGCTAGGCAGGGACAGTAAGGGCTGGTAGTGCCCACAGGGGTCAGACACTGTTTCAGTGGCCTAGTGCAAGAGAGTCAGTAAGACAGTAAAAGACTTTGCAGAAGTATAAGGCTGCTAAGACAAGTTTAGTGATGTACAAGGGAATGACTTCCATTTTATTAAGAGTAATAATTAATTCCCAGCCGGGATGGCCTACAACTTTTCTGCTTTTCATAAAATAGTTATTACCCAGTAAACACCCAATCTCAAAAGTTATTTAAAATGTCATATTTATAATGATTCACCTCCTTTTTCATTTTAATAAAATGGCATATGTATTAGAGAATCCATGAAGAAAACAAAATTAATGAAAAGTAATAAAACCATCTTGCCTTCGTAAAGGATTTGAAGTCAGGCTGTCTCAGAGGCTGGTATTGAAGTCTAGAAGATATGACAATCAACCGCTGGTACGGTTCACCACAAGATGCCATTGAATGACATGACAACTACAAGGTGGCATATCTTCTCAGGTGGAACTGTTTTTTTAATCAAAAAACTGCTACTGGCATTAACTGAACTTTATTGTTGGTGAATTTGTTTTTGCCTTACATCCTTTTACACCAGGACTAAAGCCTTTAGGAAGTCAACATTACTAACTTTGTTCTGCAGCCTCTGTTCTGAGGCAGAAAACCAGACTTCCACAGCTGTGACTATGGCACCTTCCTCCAGAGCTAAATTCACATAACAGAAGTAAATTAAAATAAAATACAGAGTCAGTAATATCTGTGAGGAAATATAAAAATGTTTCCTAGTAGTAAAGTAGTAGTGGACATGAACAAGGAAAAGATGACTCTGGCTGGTTTGTGTACGCAGAGATCTTATTCTGTATTTTGATTTACACTGAAGATTTTCCTTCAATGGTGAAACAGACATATTACTAGTGAATTCAGTGAAGTTGTTTCTATTGCTGCACTGTTAATTCAGCTCCACATAATGTTTATATCATGTCTCTGGTTTTACTGGGGATAGTAAAGAGCCTTTGGTGGTTGTGCTGTGCCACACACGTAATGAGTAAAGATGACTGAAACAGGGGATGTACATGAACACATTGAATTTTATCCTTTTCTGGGCTGCAGACTAGTTGTCTCGAACTTTAAAAGCATTAGTGTGGTGATTATACCTATTTATGATGTAATGGAAGAACTGACTGTTTCTTCCTCTAAAAGAAACCCTCCAAATCTAAAGACAGAAAAACACTGTTTTATAAATGAAAAAATAAAACAAAAGTATATTATATTGTTTCCTGCCATCCTTGGTTTCCTGAATTAAAATGCTGACCAGATGGTCCCCAGAATTAGGAGATACGTCATTTGAGTAGTGACCTCATGAGTTTTAAGTCTGAAAAAGGTAGGTAGCGTCCCTTACCACGCAGGGACGCTAATGCAGTCCCAGAACTACAGTACAGGAACAGAGTCAGAAAAGTGGTGCATAAGGTCTTGATCATTTTTAAGGTCTTTTATACAGTCGCCTGTGTTTTTAGTGCTTCCAATTTATTTCAATGAGATTTATCATGGAGTAAGAACTATAAAATACAGTTATCACTACCATAGTCTAGATAGCATAGCTTAAAACCTGATTATAAGTAGACCTGTACAAATGCTCATAAATGAGAGACTGAGTGCAGTGACATTCTGCCTCTTTGTCTCACCTTTTCCACCTGGGGACCCTGTGCAAGGCCATGCCATAGAAATAGTCTTCATTTCCTGGTTTAGCAATTAGAAAGAGTTGATCATAAGGTAAGGATCAGTCTCTTTCAGTCAGCCAGTGGGGACAATCTAGGGATTCGGAGAGCAGAAAAGTAGAACACTTGTCAACAATTTGATTTTTAAAATATTTATGTTTGGAAAGTGTTATTTTCTTATGTAGAAAACTGGAAAAATTATTTTGAAATGTATAAACACATACATTAGATCAAGTAAGGCCAGTCTTGATCTTGGTTTCATGTGCAATAATAAACACAGCCATTCCCATCTGATTCTCTCTCTTCAGTCAAGAAAAGGTGAATGTTGACTCCAGCATTAAGAAGTGCTTTCTATGCAGAGAAAGAATCCATCAGTTCACTTTCCAAGATGGACCTTCAAGAAGACGAGGGCTACATAAAATTGTTTCCTATCAAAAAGTTCACCAAAAAAAGCAAGAGACTGTGCTTCTCCTGAATGTGGGAAGCCAAAAGCAAGCCACTGAGCTGGGACTCTGCAACGCTCTCCCACTAACTATGTGATCCAATTTAAAGCTTAGTTATTGCTTAGTGTAACTTCTAGTAGAAAGAAGGCCAAGGTATCTGAAAGGCAGCCTCATGCTCCTGGAACCCGCTGGGATGTGACATTTAATAGTGTTGTGGGCATTTGGCACAGGGAGCACAAGGTGGAACATTTTCAGTGGCTGGATTTAAAGATCAGAAATCTCATCCTGTCCCCAAGGACACCTGGAAGCAGTCTGCCCAGACCACTAGTTAGCTGCCCCTAAAAGACTTTTAACCAAAGTGTTGCCAAGAAATCATCTCCAGAGAATAAGGAAATGTCAGCGACCTGAAAAAAGGAAGAAAAACAAACTCTAAATCAAACTGGAGATGAAGCACTGTTTTCTGCAATCCATATGCAGAGAAACTGTAGATCTCTGGAAGGAAATAAATTAGAAATTCAGATAGAATTATTACTTGTGATAGCACAAGACATGCCTGGTTTGTTGCTTATCTACTTAGGGTTCTAGGTAGACAATACTTTACACAAAAGAAAAAGAAAATAGTTTGGTATACTTATAAAAACATGTAAATGAATAATTCACCTCAGTCCATCAGGTTTAACAGTATCTGCTTACCTGAAAAAGAATAGAGGTAAGGAAATGTCAAAACTTAATGATTTCATGCAGCTTCTTCCATAATTCAGTCTACATTTTCTTCAGTGTCAAAACAAAAACATACTCAATTCTTGAAAAGAAATTATGAAGTAAGTGATTTCTCAAGATGTTTGTGGGGCTTTGGCATATAGATCGTGATCTCCAATTTCAATAACAAGTTGCTACATCAACTGTAGCAACTTGTAATACAGTACCTGTATTAGCCCATCCAGCATAAGACTGATTTGTAACACCTGTCTAGCCAGAAACCTGAAGTATTTGCTGGAAATGCAGCCAAGCTGAATGTAATTCCACTATTAAAAAACATGGTTAAGTGTCTTTGTGTCTTCATGTATTCCACATGCTTAGTGTTACTGTGCTCTCCTCTGCCGTGGTGTAAATTGCACTTTCCCTCAAAGTGGGAACTTCTGCACCCTCTCTATTTTTTCCCCAGCAATTTGAGCGTGTCTGCAACAGTAACCTAGGCAACAGTAAAGATTTTTCCTCCCACTTCGCTAAATTGTCTACCTTATCATTAAGAATAAGCCTCAGAGAAATTGTGTGCCCACTAGACAAGGGACTGCATTTTCATCTTTGTGAAAGTGAAGTGAGTGAAAGTGCAATGCAAAGGCAAGATTAATCCACCTATAGCCCCAGCCCATTGTGACTGTACTATAACCTTGAGCAGGTTAGAGAGATGCACAAACATATTCATACCTTAAGCACAAATGATAATGCTTTGAACTACCTTGATCCACTGATTTCCAAGTGTTCTGCAAATGTTAATTACAGCCTGACTTTCAGACAGGCAGTGAGCACACTTCTATCTGACAGTCCCTTACCAATTTCAGGGGGATCTTCGCCCAAATAGAAAGAGCATATTCAAACCTATTTCCATTATATGTCTACCAAAGTAAGGAAACTGTGCTTCAAGAAAGTGCAATGTAGTCACTCTCCATGAAAGTCAGGACAACAAATTGTGTTGCCAAATTCAGTAATGTAACCTAGGACACCTCTAGATACATTAGCAGAAGTAAATAGGATTTGCACAGTGTAAGATCCAGACAATGCTTACACATACTATTAGACACCTTAACCTTTTTGTTTATTTGCTTGTTGGGTGTTTTTCAACTTGGGCTTTGAATTTGGAAAGCCTTGTCCTAAACATACAGCCGCAATCCACTTTACCATGTTTTGGAATTTAACTGATTGCAGCAGGATTATGCTGACAGCTAAGAGGAGGATGCAATCTAGCACCTATGCATTGCAAATAGCTTGAAAGTGGCCATGCAATTCTAAGGATTTTGGGAAGCTGGCCAGTAATTGCTAAGCTTTTTATTACAAGAGGATATCTTTTTAAAAATGATGGAAATTATACAAGCTTTCATGAATTTCTCCCAATGCAGAAGGTAAAGGTATTTGTCTCTCTATATTTAGCAAGTAAGATGTAAGCCTTTCTCTCTCAATCAATGTTTGCAAATCCTAATCAAGCGATAGCAGATTTATAGATGTCATGTCATATAGTCTTACAAGAGTGCACACTAAGGAATAGGCAAACATCTATATTTTCAGTGGGACGATGCACTAGTACTAAGCACATTAAATTTGCATAGCTGTGGAAATGTAGAAATTTGGCAGAACAATCAAAAGTTATATACTATAAATCACAGAAGGTCGAAGAAGCTAGTTCAACCTACTGTAGAGAAATAAAACTCCTTTGATAAGATTTTGTGTGTTGACCCCCTACTCCTAACAGCAAATCACACAGATATTGAGCAAAATACTGAAATATATACAGATATAAAAGGTGAAATCTAACACTTGCTGTAAAAAAGTGAAGTCGGTAAAGAACTGTAAGCTCAAGCTATGACCCATAGTTTTAGATAAAATGGACTTTTTAAAACCATTTACTTACATGTTTTGCAAATATTCGGAATCACTCAGGCCAAGAGCTGGTATGTATTCTTATAGTGAGTGCCTTGTATCAGAACTCCTTGCCCCATCCATCACACTTGCCATGCAGCAGAGCATTTAATCTTTTACTTAGTTCATCTGTAAGAATAATCCTTCTGATTTACTAATCATACACTTTGAAGTTACAAATACAACCCATCCCAAGGAACTACTCAGATGTGGCAAGTTGCACAGATATTTAAGTCTGCCTGTAGCTGTATCTGCATGCCATTGTTAAGCCTGTACATATCATTATTCAAATCATGCAACAATGGGACCAGATTTTCAAAACAGCTCAACCTTTTTAAACAAGGCCAGAGTTTTAAAGAGATCTCAAGTATTCCCACTGTGAGAGTTTGAGCCAGATTATGAAAAATCTTACAGTACAGTAGGACCTTTGTAAAGCTCTAACCACTCACTTCAGAGCCCAGTTAATTCTAAGATCTTCCTTGAAAACCTGGCACAAAAATGAAGACTGATCACTTCTGAAATCTGTTCTGTAAGAAGCATTCTTTAATCTAGCAGAGTAAAATATATTGAGATACACTGTGACCTAATACTAGCTCATTTTGCAAATTATCAGGGAAAGAACATTCTGGCAACATAATCTGATACAAAAATCACTAGATATGTGCAATGCAAAAACTGCATAGGTCCACTG
>WEKW01017783.1:0-11513 GCA_013389905.1 Sula dactylatra | reverse complement strand
TCAAACCTCCTTATCTTTTATTTTAAAGGACAGGGGGCTCTAACTAACAGACAGGCAGTTCCTTTGAAAGAACAGTAGAGTTCAGCCAATCTCTCCTTCAGGCAACATGTATGTCCTGCTGTAAAGCAGAACTGAAGGCTGGACTGACTCCTCATCTACCACATTAGAGAGAAAATTTCTACTTAGCTCCTCCCCTTAAAATGCCTAAATCCATTCCTCCTGGGAAAACACCTGAACCTTTTCCTACCTTTCTTAATTGTACCCAGATTATCTTTGGGGGCACTCATAGGGGACAGAACAAGAACGCACAAAAGTCAAAACTCGTTATGACTAACATGTTTGAATCACAAGCTCTGCTGATGGCTTCAAGGTGCAGAAAGAAAAAGTTCTGCTTCTAGGAGGTACTCGAAGACTGGAAATGGGCTGGTACGGGAAGAAGACAGGCAGAGGATCACATTCCCCCTAGATACACACTCTCTCTGGTCTGTTTGGATTATGCAAATCCCATTGAAGACCCTATTCCAAAAGGTATATTGAAGACCACTGCTCACACAAACACTGTGCATACTCCCTGTACGTATTAGAAGTTTCCCTAAGATCTATCACTAGCTCTGAACCTTAATCCAGGATGATGAGCCTCTAACACTGAGAAAAAAACAAATCAAGCGTGCTGCCTGGGGTTGGGGGCAGGGAAAATGCACATAATTTGTTATTTCCTGGTAAGAGGGGCAAGGATGTGTCTTGCTTCTCTACAGAAATGCCTAAATTTAGCAAGTAAAGCAGCAGGATCAATGGGGTAAAGGCAGCAGAAGAGCAGAAAATATTTCCTGCTCTGTTGTGCAGCCCTCTTCTCCGTCCATGTCCTATCCCCTGTCCCAAGTTTTTTCTGAAAGTCAGTGGATAGAGACTGAAGTTATCAGGAGAATATGGTCAGTCTGATCCTCCCTTCCCTTTCCAATTCTTAAAATGCAAACAAGCATTTTCTTTTGTAGAATTCCAGTTTTACTTTTAAACATTCTTAAGGTCTTCAAGGCAAGGAAACTTCCAAACAGAAAGCATATTAAGGTGAAGATGAGCTAGTGTCCAGACATGTTCTGGTTTTTTGAGGGTTGGCTCTTCAAAATAATTGCCAGAGTAAAGCTTCAGGTTATGGAAGGATTTCCCATCTTTGGCTGTCTCAGGCATTTTCTCTCCAATATTTGCCCCGACAGTTTAATCTCTTCCTTAGGAATTGTTCCAGTTGCCCTGGAAGAATGAATAAACCACACTTCATTTCAGCAGCTATCTGCATGTTTTAAATGTCAGCTAAAAATAATTACTCAGAAGCACTCCTGTCCTGTTAAACAGCCCAAATCTTCAGACCATAATCTGTGCAGTATTTTTCCTCTTGGTAAATTGTGTTGTCTCCTTTTTTTTCTCTCAACCTCCTGACAGCCACTGCTATCAGATGAAATGCTGTTCTCAGAACCCATCCCTGGGACAAAGGGCTTAATGAACTGCATCAGGTAGATGAACTTTGCTGTATTCCCACAGCTAGCAGGATATAAAAGCAGCCTAGTAAACTTAAAGTAGACCTGTCTCAGCCTGCTTTGTTTTCAGTCATACAAGTTAAATTAAATGGGTTGACAGAACAGGTAAATCATAGGTAAGAGCAAAACCCAGATAAATAGAGCTTTAACAGTATACCTAAGGTGAAGCCTCTAAATACTAAACAATATAAAGGAAGATAGAAGTAGACTCAATGGCATACAAAAACTCATTGGGGGAAGGGAAAAAGAAAATACAAGTTGATGTCAGAATTGCAGATGAACTTCAGTTTAGCAGCTCAAACTGGGAAGAAGAAAAGAAAATCAAATTCTTTAAAGTCTTTTTTCTAATCTCAAATATTAGAAGAGCTGTAAGGGATTAAGACAACATAAAAATTAAGTCAGGAGCTGGGAAGAAAGGAGTAAAACTTCACACACAAAAAAACCCCAGAAAACAAATGGAACTTCTTGGATTTGTTTTTCTTAACTTCCCCAGCCCACAGGATTCATTTGACTTGCAATAGAATCCATTTCAGAAAAAGCAAAAACATGCAGGCAATGTGGGTTCCCATCCTCTTGACACCCACCCTTCAGATATTTATAAGTATTGATGAGATCCCCCCTCAGTCTTCTCTTCTCCAGGCTGAACAAACGCAGGTCTCTCAGCCTTTCCTCATAAAAGAGGTGCTCCATTCCCCTGATCATCTTTGTAGCTCTCTGCTGGACTTGCTCAAGCAGTTCCCTGTCCTTTTTAACCTGGGGGGCCCAAAACTCGATGCAGTACTCCAGTTGTGGCCTCACTAGGGCAGAGTAGAGGGGGAGGATAACCTCCCTCGACCTGCTGGCCACAATCCTTTTAATGCACCCCACGATACCCTTGGCCTTCTTGACCACAAGGGCACAGTGCTGGCTCATGGTTCACTTGCCATGAATGTCCACCAGCACTCCCAGGTCCTTCTCAGCAGAGCCGCTTTCCAGCAGGTCAACCCCCAACCTGTACTGGCCCACGGGGTTGTTCCTCCCCAGGTGCAGGACCTTGCACTTGCTTTGGCTGAATTTCATTCCGTTCCCCTCGGCCCAGCTCTCCAGCCTGTCCAGGTCTCGCTGAATGGCAGCACAGCCTTCTGGTGTATCAGCCACTCCTCCCAGTCTGGTATCATCAGCAAACTTGCTGAGGGTACGCTCTGTCCCTTCGTCCAGGTCATGGATGAATGTTGAACAGGACTGGACCCAGCACAGACCCCTGGGGAACACCGCTGGTTACAGGCCTCCAACCAGACTCTGTGCTGTTGATCATGACCCTCTGAGCTCTGCCGTTCAGCCAGTTCTCAGTCCTCCTCACTGTCTTCTCATCTAACCCACACTTCCTTAGCTTACCTCTGAGGATGTTATGGGAGACGGTGTCAAAAGCCTTGCTGAAGTTGAGATAAACAACATCCATTGCTCTTCCTTCATCTACCCAGCCAGTCATGCCATCATAGAAGGCTGTCAGGTTGGTCAAGCATGATCTCCACTTGGTGAATCCATGTTGGCTACTTCTGAGAACCTTCTTTTCCTCCACATGCCTGGAAATGACCTCCAGAATGAACTGTTCCATCACCTTTCTGGGGATGGAGGTGAGGCTGACTGACCTATAGTTCCCATATATAGGTCCTCCTTCTTGCCCTTTTTGAAGACTGGAGTGACATTGGCTACCCTCCAGTCCTTGGGCACCTTTTCTGTCCTCCATGACCTTTCAAAGATGATGGAGAGTGGCTCAGCAACAGCATCTGCCAGCTCCCTCAGCACTCATCGCTCATGGGCGTATCCCCTCAGGGCCCATGGATTTGTTAGGATCCAGTTTGCCTAGGTGATCTCTAACCCAGCCCTCCTCAATGAAGTGGAAGTCTTCCTTTCTCCAGATTTTCTCTCTCACTTCTGGGGGCTGGGATTCCTGAGGGCCAGCTTTAGCAGTAAAGACTGAAGCAAAGGCAGCATTCAGTAACTGCCTTCTCCGCATCCTGCGTCACCAGGGCACCCACCTCGTTCAGCAGCAGGCCCACAG
Organism: Sula dactylatra; assembly: GCA_013389905.1. NCBI lineage: Eukaryota > Metazoa > Chordata > Aves > Suliformes > Sulidae > Sula > Sula dactylatra. Next base: position 7,943 of record WEKW01017783.1, on the reverse strand, counting down.
TTTCCCCAGTCTCTCTTTTACTACTGCTGTATTTGAAGAAGCCCTTCTTGCTACCCTTGACATCCCTTGCCAGATTTAGTTCCAAGTGGGCCTTGGCCTTCCTTGTTGCATCTCTGCGTACCCTGACAACGTTCCTATATTCCTCCCAAGTGGCCAGTCTCCTTTTCCACATACTGTAAACCTCCTTCTTCCATTTGAGGTTTTTCTAGAAGTTCTTTGCTCATCCACGTGGGTCTCCTGGTTCCTTTGTTTGACTCATAGGGATGCACTGATCTTGAGCTTGAAAGAAGTGATACTTCAATATTGACCAGCTCTCTTGGACTCCCTTACCTGCTGGAGCTCTAGCCTATGGGATTCCTCCAAGCAGGTCTTTGAAGAGGCCAAAATTAGCTCTTCTGAAGTCCAAGGTTGTAATCCTACTTGCTGCCCTGCTTCTACCATGCAGGATCCTGAACTCTACCATCTCATGGTCACTGCAGCTGAGGCTACCCGCAACCCTCACATCCTCAACCAGACCTTCTTTGTTTGTTAGCATAAGGTCCAGCAGCACATCTCACCTCACTGGCTTCTCCACCACCTGTGTTAAAAAGTTATCGTCAGTGCTGTGCAGGAACCCCCTGGCTTGTGCACACCTTGCTGTGTTGCTTTTCCAGCAAATATCAGGGTAGTTGAAGTCCCCGATGAGAACCAGGGCCTGTGATTGTGAGGCTACTTCCAGCTGTCTGTAGGAGGCCTTGTCGACTTCCTCTTCCTGATCAGGTGGCCCGTAGCAAACACCCACAAAATTGTCACCCATTCAAGTTACGTAGCAAAGGAACCAAACAGTTTTGTCTCTTTTTTTTTCTTTTCTTTTTTTTTTTTTTCCCCTCCTCAAAAGCACTTACAAACATCTGCAGATGACAAGTACTGTTTGTTAAGAATATTTGCAACTGGTCCCTGAATTACAAGGGTAAATATTTATTCATGTGCATGGGGCGTCCCAGCCAAACTGGGGCACCCCAAATGTGGTTTTACACAGGGTTCTTATACTCTTCAAGTGCTCAGGTACAACACAATTTGACTAATCACTAATACCCATACTACTCATTAGTAATCATAGAAAAACTTTGCAAAGTGACTATATTCTTGCTGCTTGACTGATGTTCAGATGTCCCTGGAGTCAGTCTTGCTATAGTTACTTATCTGTGATGTCAGACAACACTGGGAGGGTTTCAAAGATGTGTTAGAGGGGTGAGGATGGTGGCATTATCTTGGTTGTCCAGGGGTATATCTCCTATCCTTCATGGACAGCTCCAAGCTTCCAAGAAGCAGTCTTTACTTCCCAAGCCAGGCTGTCCTTCAGTTTGTTTTATTTAAGCATGAACAATACCAAAGTCTCTAGTAAAATTCCACTACTTCATTACATCGCAGTGTATAACGTGAACCAATAAATTAACAAAGTTAATACACTTTTATACTATAAGGACTGATTGATAAAATAGTTAGGGTTGGGAATTTTCATAACGGGTTATATCAAGCTGCTATAGCAAGACTCAAGTTTGAGTTGGTGACAACCAATTGGATAGTCAGAATTATGTGAACAATTACAATGAAAATCTCAACACTTCACATGCAGGAAAGAAGTGCAAGATAAAAGAACTGACACTATGCCTCTTTTTTGGTTTCAGCAGTGTGGCTACTTAATGCAATGCAATACCATGAAAAAATGTTAACCCAGTGTACACGTGTATAATATTACCTATGTTGATCTGGGTTATTCAAAGCTATACACTGCATTTTGTGGCATGAACAGAGCCTGGTAACATTGACAATGATGTTAGCAATGACACCTCACACCTCAATGGTCTAAGCACATTTTCTTTTTATAAATTTTAATCCAATCAGTAATAATAGGAAGTTTACTGATCAAAGGGCTTCAAACGTAAGTGGGGGTGATCAGATCCCAATTTCAAGGATCTTCCTGCACAATGAATAAACTATAGAGCAACTGCAAACTAAAAGCCAAGGACCTGGGAAGATACAAGGTATGCTTCCAACCTTCTCTCTCTGATGAATCTGATACTGTCACCTTCTCTAATGCAAAGGAGCAAAGTAACCTGCACCACCCTGAACAAGTGTTTGTATTTCATAAGCAACACAGCAAAGCATACATACCAACACACAGTTGGTGTGGAGGTCTATTATGCCATACAAAGATAAGCCTGGAATCAGAAAGAACGTGCAAAAAGAGAAACACTGGCTACTGGAAAACAAATTAGAAACTTTCCAGATGAAAGGCTCCTAAAGAAAATATTTGTCTTGTGAAAACTGAGGCAGCCTGAAGTGACAACAGAGTGCTCTTGTATAGAAAAAGAGAAAAAAAATATCAAAGCAGCAAAAGATAAATGATTTTATACTATTTACATAAATCTGGATTGCTCATGGAAAAAGCTGTGTAAAATAGCCGTTCAAAAAGCCTCTTCAAAGTTTTGCATTTAACTTAATTTAGTAGAAGGTATCACTTTATATTATCAATAGCCATGCTAGAGTGATGACTTTCCACAGAAAAAAAAAGGCATATAAAATTATTTTCAAAAACATTTAAAAAATGTAGTCTCAAAATATGCATTTATCTTCAGAGATGTTTGAGAATGTTGGAGAGAGAAGATTATTTGAAGGTTGAATCTCTAACAGATTAACAATTCCTTTAGCAAGAATTAACCAGAAAAAATCTTTCTCGCACTGATCTTTCTCACATCATCATCATCTTTGTCCTAGAGATCATGTCTCTGGTCTTTTTTTTTCTTGGGGAAAGCAGAACACAAGTTTGACAGCAAAGAGCTTCATTAAGCTTATATAACGCTTGAATAGCTGAGACATATGTTACACAGTCTTTGCTTTCTTCTCAGGAATTAAGTAATGGCTGTCATGAGAAGTAATACTTTGGTGTGGTTAAGATAAAACTCTTGGCATGGACAGGTCATGTAGGTTTGGCTTATTGCTTATTACTTATTAGTAAGTTACAATGCTTAAAATTCAATCTGAAGCACAAATCCTGCAATGACTCAAAGCTGAAGACAATAGCCATCATATGGTAGAATGCTCTTGAACATTGCAAACATTTTGATTGAACATTTGGCAGGTGAAGAATAATTTTGTCAGTCAGTGCACGAGGGCAGGATTAAAGGGTAAACAGCCTATGGATTGCGTATATGGAATTTCCAACATGCAGTACATGCTTCAGAGAGGATAAAAAGGACCTTCTTAATGTGTCTGAGTTTTAAACTCAAGCTTTTCTTTCAGTTCTGCACAACTCAGTCATGTTTTTTTCCACCTGTGTTACAGTATGTTATATTGATATATTTTTCAGCCCAACATCGGAAGGTGGTCGGTAAAACAAAGGCTTTTACAGTCTAATCATACAAGGGAAGGCAAAAAAAAAAAAAAGAATGGATTCTGTGGAAATATAGAAATATACATAAAATATGATAAAATATGAATTATCTACTTAGCTTACAGACACGTATATCTAATTATACCATACTGTCAGACAAACCATATCAAAAAGTACACACACATGCTCTGAACAGAGTTCACATTGAACACATAACCCACAATCTCAGTACCAGATTAAAACACTCCCATGATATGGGACATAGATTTATTTAGGTGATTTAAGAGCAATAATCAGGACAACAGTCAGTCTGCAAGGAATTTTGCTTTGCATGTCATCTACATCCTTTTCCCTCCAATAATTTTGACCTCAAAAGGAGATAAGAAAGGTCATGGAAACACACCGGTGCCAACAGAAGGAACAGATGTGCCCCACCAAGGGTTGCTATGCTTTTGGAACACGGTTACACTACCAGGGCTGACCACATGGAAGCAAGGGGATTTGTCCATTTTTAATGTTAAAGTACCTCTCAGCCCTGAGGTTCTTGCATCACATGTCTATTCTTACTTGGAATTTCCACCTCTGGCCATTGCAACTGGAACACATATTTTTCTTTTTATCCACTTTTACCCAGAGTGCTCAGATTCAGAATTACTGCCTGTGTAGGCTAGGGCCCGTGGAACACTAGTTTTTTCAAATTATGCCATTACAAACATTAGGATATTGTTATTACTACTACTACTGCTGCTGCTGCTAATATTTATATTACTATTATTATAAAATGAAATCATTCAACCTAGCACCCACAATATCATTAGAATATTCCTGAAGCAGACTCACAAGGCAGCCAGAGGTTGTATTGCATCTTCCTTTTAAAACTGCACCCTTGCAACAATGTTAAAATTTCTTACTCTTAATTCGCAAAATGAGTACCTGAAGCTACTCTCTCTTCCCCCTCTGTGAATGCCACTAAACTTGTACCGTGACGGCATCCTAGGTACTCCCGCATAAATGCTAGCCCTCACCACNAGGATCCTTGGAGAGACTGGTAAGAGTGAGCATCCCCTCCCAGCTGGTTGACGACGAAGTGCCAAAACCGTGGTATTTAGGTGAAAGGTAAAGGCGGCAGGGGGAGATCGCGACCACCGACCCAATTCGGGGCCGAACAGACTTGCCCCCCCACCCCTGGAAGGAGCATGCGTGCTGATTTACATAGCAAGCAGGACAGCTAACCAACTAGCAGGAGACAACACTTGATAAGGGGACAGGGGGTGGAGACCCCTTGAACCTTTCTGAAGAATGTCTCAAACACTCACAAGATGGATATAAAAGGGCAAGGCAAGTGCCATTTGGGGCTTTTTTTTCTTTCTTCTGCTTGCTCTTCTTTGGACGAGCGCTCCTACCGAGCAGACCCCCACCCCCCGTTGGCTGGACCAACGCTGGAGCCTGGACCGGTGATCCCTCCATCCCTCTCTCTCTCCTTTCTTTTCTCTTCTTCTTTGAATATTCTTAATAAGAACCCACACCGCTAACGCTTTTCCAAGTTTCGAAGTTCGAATTGCCTTTCCAAGTCTCAGTTACTTTCTGTGTTAGAATAAAAAGAAAATGTTTGATTGATCGCCTGGTGTCGTTTCACCTTAATTTAGTCCGAGGGGATCATTAGAACCTTAGTCGCTGTCCTCCCTCTGAGGGTGGGACGCAACACACTGTATTTTGCCATGCCAGAAGGTGTAAGTGCAGTGGAAGCAGAACTGATAGGCTTTACAAGGGCAAAACATAACCGGGAGGATGCTCCTGCTGAGAGAAAACGATAGACAACAAAGTCAATAAGAAAGAGCAGGAAGGTTGGGAACCTGGGAAAGCAAATATGCATTCCCTCAACCAGTACTGCTCCCTCCCACTCTCGGTCAGTGATCTGCTCCTGCACCTTACTTCCCTGCCAGAGGCAAAGTCTCTTTACACCTAATTAGTTAGCACCTCTTTCCTTTCTATGCCCAGCCACAACCAGTGGTTTTACAATGCCTCCATAGCTTTATTCAGTTCATCTGGAGTGCTTAACTCTGAGTCCTTTCGCCTTCCCTAAACCCAAACTTTCTAAGCAATAAAACAAAGCTTGTGCTGCCCTGCAGGAAAACAGGTTTACAAAACTTCAGATACTCCCTGTAGCACAATCTTACAGGAACCCATCAATCCTAGAGGAAATTCTTGGCATGAAAACAAGCTAACAAAGCCCTAAAAATCCACAAGCGAGAGGATAATTACTTATATAAAGGCCCAAATAATGCTACATTTCAACTGACCAGACTGCTGAAGAAATAAACATCAAACCTTTCCACTGTTGAGAAATAAAAGGAAGACAATTTACTCCGGCATACCGCCAATTCATTTAATTTTCCAATTTACGAGAGAGAGAAAAAAGACAGAGAGGGACAAGTAACGAGAATTAACATCAGACAGCCTTTTCCTTTCTCCCTCTTCCATTCCCCCCTCTTGCTTCCCCAAAATACATATTTTCTGTTACAGGATCTTCCTGGTACTAAAGCATTGCAGAAAGATAGAGCTTGTCATGGGCTGGCATATCAATTAATCTATGATTAGATAAAACCTGTCATACCATCTAGCTTGCACAGGTCTGACTTTCAATGGATGCAGCTCACTGGAAAATTCCAAAGTTTGGGAAGGGAAGGGTTTGTTTTCTTGCTGAGTTTTTTTCCACTGTTTTTCAGAATTGAGAGTGAATGACAAGAGTGTATGTTACAAATACACTCGACCAACGGGCAAGTTTATTCTCATATATTTTATTGAGAGGTAACAGACAAAAAGGCAGCGCGCTGGGTGCGTGGGGCCAACCTTCCCCATACGCACACCGACAGTTTCTTCGGCAATGCTTATAAGCTCTTGCAATATGCATATTCATGGAGGGCGGTCCCCAAGCTTGCTCGTTTTGGAACCTTCGGTTTCATCATCTTCTGGGTGCCGCAATTGGAACCTTCGGTTTCATCATCTTCTGGGTGTTGCAATTGGAACCTTAGTAATCTCTCTTATCATTAACCACGGGTATTGCGCCCCACTTATTTTTAAGTCTGTCAAAACAGCATGCTGCTACCCTCCGTATCTATATTTCTTCCTTATTTGGCATTATGAATTTGTCATAACGGGATGCTACTTGTGGTTTGGCATTTTGCCAATCTACCCGGGCGTACTAAGCACAATTATCAAAGTTTATTTAATCAGGTTATTATAAATATTTGAAACAACTTCTTCTTACGGCAGCAAATTTATTATTCGTTTATCACAATTCCCCCCTTTTTTCTTTTTAACCAATTATTTGCTGCCTTATTACTATTCTCATGGGTAACACTCTTCCTGCTCATTTAAGTCGGTATACTGCTATCGAATTACCATTAATTGAATTGCATCCATCCTATCCTTAATTAAGGCGATTACTCTATTCAATATGCATGGTCCGAAGGTTATGAGTATTATTAAGATTATAATTGGTCCTACCAGCGTTGACACTAAAGTGGTTACCCAAGGAGAGTGGTTAAACCAAGACTCGAACCATCCTTGTTGGTTCTCTTTGTCTCTTTTTCTCTGTGTTATTCCCTCTCTGAGTTTGGTCATCTATTTTTTTACTACCCCCGAGTGATCCGCATAAAAACAACATTCCTCCCCGAGAGCCACGCATAGCCCTCCTTGTTGTAGGAAGATTAGATCTAATCCTCTGTCGATTTTGTAATACTACCTCCGAAAGGGAGGTCAGGGATTTCTCCAAATAGGTTATAGATTTTTCAATTCTTTCTAAGTCTTCATCCACTGCTGCTCTCAGGGAAGTTAGTCCCTTATTTTGCTGCACCAGTGATGTTATCCCTGTTGCTGCACCTGCGGTGCTTAAGCCAAGGAGCATAGCCAATGTTAGGGCTGTCAGCGGTTCTCGTTTCTGGACTCGATGAGATTCCAGATTCCAATGTTGAAACACTGTCTCTCGTGGGTAATATAAGATTTGGGGTACCACAGTTATCTGTATACAGAATTCTTTGCTTTCATTAAAAATGCTCACAGAAATAGAGGGTGTTAATCCCGTTTTTGAACAAATCCACCAGCCCCCTTCATGGGGTATTATCCATTTGAAGGTCTTATTTACCGGTACTTGAAGGCCGCATAGTCTCCCCTTGGATCGCACCGCATTCCCAATGCACGTTCCTTGCCCGCTAACTTGTTGCATGGTGAGACCAATCTGTTTCTCATTCCAGTTACATTGTTTAGGACTAATCTCAGTGCTAAAATTTACAACCAAATTCAAGCCCAAGCCTTCATAGAGGGGTGGTTTTACATCATAGCATAACCAGCAGTCTTGAGTGGCATTTGGATTGGTGTTATTCAGTGCCTGGTAGGCAGTCTGGAGTAATTTCCATAATGGATTACTCTCCACTAATCTAATAGTAGTATTCTCTTTTCCAGTTCTAGGGTTCTGAGTAATGTTAGTTTTTTTCCATTTTTGCTTTATTACCTGATTCGGGCCCATAGCCTGGGTCTGTTTTTGCTTCACCTTTCCTAATTAATATCAATC
>WEKW01017782.1:49798-64000 GCA_013389905.1 Sula dactylatra | reverse complement strand
CCTAGAGATTTGCGGTTGACAATTAAAATAATGTAATGAAGCTGACGTTCATGAAGTGCTGAGTACCTTCTCTCTGTAAATCATGCTTGTTTGTGTCAGTTCAAGATTGGTACCCAAATCCTAAAGCAATGTCACGTCTGAAATTTCTGTGCATAACATACGAAAATAGCAGTGATATTGTTCAACACCATTTCTGAAGGACACAACAGTCCCTGAGATAAGTTTATTTGTGACTCTCATAGTAATAAGTTTTAGTGAGGGGATTAGTCACCAGATAAACTTCCATCTGTCTGTAGCCTTCAACTTCATAGCTTAATGCTATGAAGTTAATTTATGATAGTCACAAGAAAATTCTAGATCAAATATTCTTGTACTTTTTAAGTGGCTGCCTTTGGGTGCGACGGAATGAGTCATACTGATCCCAACTGCTGCAGTGTAACACCAGGGCCTGTTGTCTGTTCCTAATGCACCCAGCAGATCTAAACCCCTGTATTTTAGTTCTCTTAAAAGCATTTACTTTTGGCATCACCGAATTGGAAAAGGATTAAAAAAGGTACAACATGTAATTGTTAGTTGGTTTTGATAGTTTTTTATGTAGAGGAGGTAACAGATACTTCAGAATTGTCAGGACTATCAGACTAGGGAGAAATTAATTCTGAGGAAAGGTTTCTTAAAAGCATGAAGCAACTTATACATGGAGATTGATTTGTAGAGCTTGCAGGCCTGCTTTACTTCAGCTCCACTGAGCTATCTCCAAGTATGACATTTTACTGTTCTTGACAGAGAAATGAGTGCTGATGGAAATGTAAATATCTTGGAAGAAATAGAAGTTGTAACAATTAGTTTGACAGAGTAGACTTTAGAGGTGGAAGTGTCTTCTGTGTTTAGACAGTAAACCATGCTGCAGAGGGGGAGTGCTCCAGGATTACTGTTTTCCTAGTGCCTTTCTCATGTCACTAAAATACGTAAATGGGAACGAGTGGGTAAGACAGCGTCAGCATCTTAAAGCTTAGTTATGAGCAGCTACCTCATCATCAAAAATGTCTGTTTAGATTTCAGAAATTTTCTTGATACTGTTTAACATCTTTTCACGCTGCACACTGTCATTCATCTTTTTATTGTTCTGATTTCAGTCATATAGAAATCCTATCGTTAAAAACAGAACACAGGCACAAGAATTAGTTACTTTTCCATCACCTACTAAGAATTATGCTTAATGTGGTCTCTTTCCAAGTATATATGTACAACTAAATGTTGACATGAATAAAATTCTCAAGAGTAACTGAATTCTTCTTGTAGGCTACTAATGAAAAATTATGTATAAATATGATTCATCATTGGAAATGACAGTTGGAAAAATTGGGTCATTTGTTAAGCTAGATCTAGTAACCAGACCCAGACTTATTTTTTCAGATGGTATAGAAGATTATTGTGTATCAGAAGAAAAATCATGAAAAAGAGGTACTGATGGCAGGGCTGACTGTTACAGAAGTTATCCTCTTCTGACTTAGAAGGTTGATTTTATTTTTATCATATTGTGCAGTCTCCTCTATCTGGCCTGTAACATCAGTAAAGAAGTTTCTCTCTTATTCCTCATTGATCATCCCTGATACATGGTTGAACACCTTATTCGTGTAAATCCTTCTGAAGTGTTCCACATTGGCCTCACCCCATTGTTAGAAAGCTGGCATGGTGCCTTTGAGCTGGGATCTGAAACCTATCAAGAATGTGCTCCCCTCGGATTCTTTAATGTACATTGTGAGGGGCCCTTTTTATAGTATCTAATGAGCTGTCCCACAAATGCACTGAACATTGTCATCAATCACTTCAAGGTGCTCCTTATTCACTTTTCCTTCAAGAGACAGTTAAGTGAGAATATTTGAGTCCAGAAAGAAAAGTGCTCCCTATGTCAGCAGCCTTTTTCAAAGCTATGGGAAGGATGCATGTGATTTCTCTAAGACACCAGTGAGCAGGTCCTGCTTATACAAAGTGTAGTGCATCATGGTCATCTTCCCCTTACTGAGGAATTATTATCTTTGACATTATCAGACAGGCACTCCAGCACCAAGAGTACAGAATTTCATTTCTTGTGTCCCCAGATGTTTTATCTATGTTATAACCAGTCAAGATGATACCGGAATTTCATAGATGTCACAGGTTGTAGGAGGTCGTAGCAAAATAATTATTTTTACTCTTGCAGTTGTCTAAAAGGATTGACATGTTAAATGTTAGTGGTAAGTAAAACATAAAAACTCAAATGTGGACTGCATCATTACTGGAACAATCCCATTGTTCTTCCAAAATTAAAGATGATACAGCTAAGTATTTCCAGTTAATGCACAGAGAGTTAAAAATTTCAATCCTAGTTCTGCCATCAAGATTTTGTTGTTTGGACCTAAAGATGCAATTTTATTTACTTTTAGTTTCTTTCTTTAAAAGGACGATAATGCTTGCTCTGTAGGGGATTAAAGGAACGTTTGCTTCTGTAAAGGTATAAGTAGTTGTAGCAAGAACAGTAGAAGGACTTGCAGGCAGCAGCTGCTGTTTGCATAGTTTCCTCTATACCTCTTGGTCAGGGTAGTCAAAAAAGTGATGCTCCGTAATCAGACTAGGGGAAAGTTTCTAAATTGGTAATTATTTCTTCAAAAGAAACCTTGGTTTGCAAACTGGGCAGTGAACAACCATCTAACAAAGACGCACAGGTGAACAAAATCAAATAATACAGTTTGGGAACTAAAATGAAAAATGTCTTTTCTGTACAAGAATTGTTGGTTTAACTGATGGCCTGCATAACAGTGATATATCTTAGTCACTGAATGAAGAAATGTTTGTCTTGCAACAAAGCCCCGGAGCCCATAATTCATATGTTTTGTGCTGTACCAAATAATTTCAAATTTGGGAATGGAAGAATACAGTCTTGCTATTCCTGCATGTTTTCAGGCTTGCCACTAATAGTAGCCTTCTCAAAGAGAAAGGACTGCAAGTCTTAGATTTAAAGGAGGTTATGGCTAGATTCTTGTAATTGCTAAATATCTATGCCCATATATGACCACATAAATGACTTTCAAAACCTAATCCATTACCTTTCTCTAATCACTCCACACTACTCGTGATAAAAGTTCAGATCTATATATTGCTTTATGTCAAGTAAAGACCTATTTTTTTAAAATAATTGATCTTAAAAGATTGGTGGAGTTCACTGGATTTCAGATGATAAAGTTTTCATTTAGGCTGGTAGGTGGTCAGTTCATTGAGGTTTTATTAAGTAATTAAAACAGTTACCATTTTTCTTTGATCTTTTGGACCAGCACCCTCCATCCAGTTTTGTCTTCAGTGAATCGAATTTTGCAATGCTGGCCGGCTATTGAACCACCAGTTATAGGTATATTCAGAAGTAGCTGAATGACTGCTAATTTATTTTATATTTTAATTTGATCTTGTTAAGGTTCGTCATTTTATTTCAGACATAATCATTCTACATGTTTCCAAGAATGGTGAAAGTCTCTGTGATAGAAGATGATTTGAAAAACTTCCAAGCATTGCATAAAGGGGCTGTGTCTTATGAATGTTGTAGTCAGGCTTTGTGACATAAGTATATCCTGTATGTTCCTCAGTAGACCTTTAAGTGCTAGTTCTGTCTAATAAAGTCTTACAGTTTTGGATAGCTACTTGTTAGATTTGTTTTTGTCTCCTGGTGTAGCAGAAATCAAGCTGATGAAGGAGGAGCACAGCTTCCTAGGGCCATCGCAGAGATAGTGGACCAGTGTAATCTGGTAGATGAGGAGATACTTTGATACATAACAGGTTGATCCTTGCACTTGGTTTTTAATCACTGTCTTTTGCAGTTGAAGTTAAAGCATCTTGCAAGCAGCTTTCATGTAGCATAGGTAGGAAACAATCATACAGAAAGGAGTTACAGAATATAACAGTGGAAGCTGGAACACTGCGGCACTGCTAGCTGACCTACGTTCCATTGGCAAGGTGCCTTGCAGGGTCAGTCATTGGTATTTTCCCCCATTACAAGTGAGTTGCTGGTTGGTTATGTTATATGAGCAGTTTCACTGCTCATATTTCACCTCTTTATCATTTAAACGCTTTTGAAGTTGCTAATGCAAATTATTTGGATGGGTGATACTACATTCTCATTCAAGCGTGGATTAAGTTTGTTACGTTTAAATTGGTGAAAGTACAAAATTTCTTCTAATAGTAAAAATAATGTACATATATTTCCCTGTTTCAGATTGCTGCAAGGGAGTATTTTATTTTGCCTTAAAGGTGGTAACAGTTGAATTGAAGGCAGTGAGATTGGATGTGAGAAGAATATACGAGCGTTATAAATGCTGTTTCTTTTTTTCTTTTTAAGTGTTAGATACATAAATGCATTAGCTAACAAAGATGATTGAAGTGTGGTTTTGGATGTCAGCCTACATATTGGGATATGCAGCTTGGCCATCAAAAACCAAAAAGAANAAAAAAAAAAAAAAAAAAAAAAAAAAAAGGAGAGGCTTTAGCCCCTTAGGCAAAGCTAATGTTGATGCTAATTAATTCAGTGGCCCTTGGATCAGGCCCACTTTCCTCAGGGAGTTATTTGTCCTCATTCTTCACTCCTGCAGTTTGTATTCAAACTACTGTATCTTTCTGTCACTATGAACAAAGTTACCTTTAAAAAGTCATCTATGAATATCATCATGGAGACTGACTTTTATCTTAACCCTGTAGGTCAACAGTATGAAAAATAAGAGCATTCGGAATCAGATTTCTTTGACCTTTTCAGACTACATGAATCTGCTTAATTTTTTTTACAGCTGAAAATCATTTTACAGGAGAAAAAGACAATTATTTCAGACTAGACCTAAGTAATAGAATGTGATTGTTAAAAATGGGAATATCACCCTTTAATTACCATTGTCAAAAAAAGATTATTTAACTGCAACACATTATCTACATGTGCTATTTTTCACAACATTATTAAGACCATTGTGATTTGTTAACAAAATATTACAGGGCAACTAACCTGCTAGGAGGTGTTCTGGGGGATTAGTGTGTTGCCTGTTGCTGATGGTTCTTACTGCCTAGACACTACTGCAATAACTGATCAGCTCTTTCTTTTTCCCTGCCTTCCCTGGTGCACTTTGAATTGTGCTGTAGCTCAAAGCCAGCTCCTGCTCATTTGTATTCCACCAGATTATACAATTAGCTGGTTGGTGCACCTTTGTTAGCCAGACAGATTATTTCCATTTGGATCCCATCATTTTACTGAAAACTCATGAAAGTGCAGAGTGAGAAGCTTAGCAGATGAAATAAATAAATAGAAGTAAGGATACATGGCATATCCATCGCTCACCTCAGACTAGCCATGTAGCTTCTTCATAGAACGCTGTCCCAGCATGAGGAAACTCAATCAGTTTTAGTTACATCTTGTCACAGACACAATAAATCCTTGGGCAATCCAGTTCCGCTTAGTGCTTCACAGTCAGAAAAAAAGCCCTACTATACCAAAGGAACTACGTGCACTGTTAACAGTTGATATTGTATCTCTAAATGCTAAAGCATTTACTGCACAACAGTGTAATTAGCTAGCCAGGTATATTTGACAGTATAATCCAATGTTTTCTTAAGGCTCTTATGAAAGATTTTTTTCTGTTAGCTAATTTACTGTGCACGTTCATACTGTGTTTATCACAGAAGTAGCTAGTACACATCTCCCACATTGCATTAGGTTTCAACATATTGTGAAAGGCTCAATTATTTTTTAATGAGAGCCCCAAAAGCTAAGTGTCTAAAGTAATTTTAATAAGTAAATTTTGTCTCTGAGTGTTGTGTCCATTCCTTTTGCTGATTTCTCTACAGCTCATTCAATGTAAAATATAGAGGATTAATGAAATAATATTCATTGAGAACTTTGAAGTAAGCTATGAAAAATATGATTTAGTAAATAGGAGTAAGCAAAGACTAAAGAATTTGGTGCTTCTGTTTGTTGTTGTTCCCTAACTTCAGCACATGGAAGAAAGATCAGAGTAGAGAATGTAGCAGTACAGGATCCGTTTCTTACTGTAAATTTACTTGTACAGCACTGGGTGATGCACAAGAGTGTCTCCAGCGAAAGCTACTGAGCTTGGCATCTTCACTGACCCTTATGCTGCAACCTGTAGTTCCACACCACTCTTTGGTCTCCCCTGTGGGCAGCCAGCTCGTAACATGTACTGCTTATAACCAAAGAGAAGGCAAAAACAGGAAAGAGAAGTAACAGAAGTAAGGTAAAACGTAAGCATTTCTGGATTGCCTTCTCATTTCTCTCTGTTGTGGCATGACCTGAGGCCGCTCTTGGGTGCGTCTGCCCTGCAGCATGTACCTGCCCCACAGTCAGTTGTGGCTCAGCAGTGACTGTGTTGTAGCACAGAGATGCCAAAACTATCACAGTCTTTTCAGGAGCCAGGGGCCATCTAGGTATAAAAGCTATTAAAAATCCATACATGTGCGGATTTGTCCTTTGACTAATCAGTCATTTAGATTTGGTCTCTGGAGCTGTTCTAAAAATTGAAACTTAAGACATCAGTGCATAGTGATGATAATACTGTGACTAAATTAATTTGTGAATTTATTTTAAGTAAATAAATAAAGTAATAATCCTTACCAAAGGAAAAAACATAATAAAACAAATGCCTTCCAATGTATGGTGACTCCTGGCTTAGCCACTCTTCTTCGTAATGTTTTTTTCAAGTGTGAAGGGGAGGATGATGCAACTGACTGGATTAATAATAATGTTCCTTGGTACATTTATGAAAGTGGAAGGTACATACCAGGAGCAGGCTGAGAAAAATTTCATACACTCATTAATACCTCTAAAGATCAGTTCTGAGATAGGATACTAAATACTTGTTTTACACCTAAGAATACGGTAATATTTATTTATGTATTTTAGTAAAATTCTGAATATACAACTCCATGTTTACTTTAAACATGTATTATTGATATTGGGGTAGGGAATGTCATTGCATTAGTTTGCTTCAGGAAAGGCAAAGATTTTTAGCTAATGAAAGATGTTTATTTTCTTTCAAGCATTTTAATCAGAACTTGTAATAAAAATAGTATTGCGCTTATAATCCTTGTAGACATGATTTATCTTAAAACAAACAGAAGAACAAGAAACATTGGGGTCTGTCACTTTCTTAAGCCTTTTTATATCTTAAAAAAAAAAAAGTCAATTAGCTACATAATCTGACTTAAAGGAACAGGAATGAAACCAGGAGTCTTTCACCTGTGGCCTGTTTATTTAAATTCAGTCCAGACTAGGAGAGTCATAAAGTGATGCCAAGGTGCAGGGATTTGTACGAGGCTCTGAGTCCCCGCTGGCTCCCATAGGTGCGTGTGTGCCTTTGCGGGGCCCCCCACCGCCATACCTTCCTCTTCAGTCTTGCCAGTTTCAGAGACAAAAGTCGAAAAGGATTAGTTATGGTGGTATAGAACATCGCTGCAGTTTTAGAGAAAAGCCTGTCACAGAAGGGAATTGCAAAGATACTTTCACTCTTATTACATGTTTTTACTGAACTTACAAAGCTGCCAAGTCAACTACTTTGCTGAGCCCTGAAACTGCGTGTGAGCATGTGTACACGCACATGCGCACGCAGCTTTTTTCCTTACAGATGCTGTTTTCCTCATGCTAGAAAGACTTGGTACAGCTGCTGTGTTGTCATTTCTTTGTCACATCAGTCTATACTTTGACTGCATCTTTTTCAAGTGTCTCCTCCTAAGCACAGGAGAAAAGGCATTTCTAAATATATTCAGTTAAGGAATTGTTTTTGAGTCAAATAGCTATTTATATCCATTCCCTAAAGATACTACTGTATGTAAGGCAAACTACCAGAAGTGATGAAGACGGATATTGATTGTCAACCCCAAAAAGAGCTGGAAGAAAACAGCAGAAGCTGTCTGGCTGAAATCGTACCATATCAACTCCTGCAGGATATATTCATTTTCATCACTGCTGCTGTTCTTTTCTTTGCCTTTTCTTTTTTTTTTTTTTTAATTCGTGTCTTGCACAGGATAGAGTAATGATGTTTGTGAATTAGTCTCTGATATATTTTGCAAGCTGTAAACAGTAGCCTCTTCATAGTTGCATCCTAACTGTTGTCTCAAAATGGAGGTGGAGCTGTAAGAATGGGATTTGAGACCTTAATCACTCTCATTTTGCTCTTGTATTGTCACTTCTTTTAAAAACTTGCTTTGGTTTAACATAGTCTGCTCTATGGTCACAAGACAGGAAAAGGAGAGGAAGCTAACAGTCATCATAAGGTGGAATAAAAATATAGTAATGTTGTTTAAATATACAATGACTTTATGGGTACCTTTTCATTAAAACTGTTTAGCAGGAAAAAATGTCTTGCCTAGAGTACAGTTTTTTAGTCCTTTCACACTCACACATTATCACATTTAGAAAAAGCAGGGGGAATTCTCTCATCTCAGCATTAGAAGAACCACTGCCACAAAGGTTGCAGGGCTGACCACATTTCTTGCCGTAGTAGGTACTGAAGCCCACCTTCTGATTGCTTTTTGTCTTCCCTTCACTCTCTTTCCTTCCGCAGAGACATCCTCAGTTCCTTGTGGTCCTCTGGAGGCTAGGTATGGCCCTTTTCACCATGTGTCCACACTTGTACCGGTGCACAAGGATGGACAAACATGGTACAAGTGGGTTAAGAACTGTTACTACAAATTAAGTTTATTTTGGTACGAGGAGTAGTAAAAGGCAATTAGGCATATGTTTTCAGCTGCAACAAAGGCAATGCAATGCTCTCCTGGAATGTGAATGCCAGGGATTTCCATAGGGTGTTATATGGGATGGATGTACACATGGATGGGTGGCTGGTAGCTGCAGTGGTAAAACAATAGATAAAGAAGGAAGTTGTAATAGCCTGAGCATCTAAGAGAAGCTCCTGTGACTCCCAGAGCTACGGTTTTGTGTGTGGTTTCTACCAGGTAACCCCTTGTTAGCTTCTGAGCAAAAAAATCCTACCAAAGCATTTCTGCTAGTGTTCTGTTGCTAACTGGATTACACAGAAATCCGAGTTCTGTTTAGTTGCTACTCAAAATATGTAGCTGTAGCATCAACACCTGCTATTTTAGTTACAAGGTTTCCAAAAGGAGGACAGATAAAGCAACAGTAAGGGGAAAAGGAGATTGCCTGTATGCTATACTTCATCAGCTTTATAACCCTGTCATATCTAGAAATCTGGTCTTTTACACTGTTTGTCCTAATGGAGAGATGGGATCAGCAATTGTTATCAACAAATGGCATGGAAAATCATTGCCATTGCAATTACATAGACGTGCAAGAACTGCTCGTCTCCAGCACTGTTTTAGAAATATCCAGTCCTGTGCAACAGTGATGTGGAGCTGCAGGCACATTGCATCCTGTCCTCTCAGATATTGGCATAGGATGCAGCTAAGGAGTGCCACAGTCCTCCTGACAACACTTGCCGACGTGCTCCCACCGCTATCGCAGTTTCAGATAAGGGGTTAAAATAACCTGTTGTATTCCAGCAACTTGTATGTGCAGCAGTAATTGAGCTATATTGATGCTATGGTAGTTGTGGCTCCTTTTTTATTTCTTTGTAATAATTGTTATGATTTTGCATTATGTTATACCTGGCACAGACTCCAAGAGTTGATAATTCCACTTCCCTAGTTATAGTCTCATCAACTGAATGTGTTTTGATTGCTATCTTTGGAACAAAGGGATTAATTTCATACTGTGATTGTTTTATTTCCAATTCATCTTGTTAGAGTTGCTGAACATAGAAGGTGTAGAACAAATCAACAAACAAGAAAGGTTAAACTTTAAAATTTATGGCTGTGTAGCTAGAAAAAATTGAATGGGAGGAAAAATTCTGGGGCCTGCTACAAGTGTAAACAGGCTCTTGCCTTTTCACAGAAAACCATGGAGTTACTGTCTGTTTACATTGTTATAACAAAGATCTAAAATTGTCTCAGGCTTTTGGGGAAGCCTGGTTTTCACCTTCTCAGTCTGTTTCCTGCTGTTCCCATTTGCGGGTTGTGCCAATAGTGAGGCTGCGTATGTATTCCCAATAGATGCACATGTGCACGTACACCACCACCCCACCACCCCTCTCCATTCACACACTGGGGTACGTAGATCAACACAGAGCATTGCCTTTATTGGCACCCACAGCACTTAAATGAACATGAACAACACATCCCACTCCTGTTCCTCCTCTCCAAATCATTAGGAAGTTGAGTATTTTGTGTGTGTGTGTGTGTGTATACATACAAATATATATTTATAAACTCTCTCTATCTTGATTCACAGTCACTCTCATATTTGTGGAGCCCTCAAACCCTAGGCTATAAAGCCATGCATAATTTGATGCCCTGATTCTTGGCCCCTCCATCTCCAGCCTGGGATTTTTCCAGTTTCTAGTCTCCTTCTGCCGGCCAGCTACTGCAGGTTGATTGAAATTCTCAATTCCTTGGGTGTCTTGAGCCCTACACTGGATGGTAAGTCCACACAGAATCCAAGCCCAGAACCTAAGCCCAGTTTATACTGTCTCCATCTCCAGCCTCACATCTTTCCAGGACTTACTGGCTAGTCGAGCCTTAAGTTTGCTGGCAAATCACACACACACAAACACACTGGAGAGCAAAGTTATGCAGAGAATAGGTGGATGGAGTTTCATAAGACTGCAGTTATCAGGCACAGACTTGCCCAGACAAGTATACTGAACAGCAGCTTGGTTGTATGCAACCAGCCTTTTTTATTTTTTTTTCTTTCCTTTTTATGTTAACCCTCCTGTCCATCTTCCCATGCTGGCTTCTCACCAGTCCACCTTGATCTTAAGCATTCCTTTGCATATTCCCATAAGCTGCTTAAAATATCCCATAAATTTTGCACAATCCCACAAGCCCCCTGCGATAAAATCAGTCATTCCTATGAGTAAAGACTCAATAATCTTGTTTCCACTCCTTCTCATCAGTTATTGAATGTTACGTGAGCGGCAAGATGGAAGGAATGGTACAAGTGGCCGAAGTGCAATAGGAAGCTTTTCAGTTCAAGGTCATAAATATGAACCTTTCCCAAGCTGGCAGCAACCAAAAGCCCTAACTGTCTGAAAGCAGCATCACCCAGTAATGACAGAGATTGGAAGCAGGAATGTAGAAAGACGTGAAAAGCTTTCGAAAGTGCCCTTGCAGGCTAATACTGTTACTCCAGTGAATAAGTCTCTTGAAGGCTGTGAGTCTGTGGCCATTTATCTGGTAGGCTTGCTATTCATCTCCTTTGAGTGTAGTGTAAATGCACTGTATTAGGGTCATGATGAGAGCAAACCTAAAACGTTTAAATATTAGAAATGAGTTAGCCAGCTAGCCAGCAGGAAACTACAGACTGTTGCAAGCACAAACACAAAGAAAGCGGGGAAACAAAAGATAATGTTTGGAAAGAGGTTGCTGCACTGGGACTTGTGACCTTACAAACAAGTCTGTTAAGGAGGAGGGATTGTTTGATGGTATATAAGACAGATTTGTCTTGCAAAATAAGGAGAAAATACTGAGTATTCTTTTTAAATGACTTCTCCCTGCTTCCAAAATATTTTAAAGACGCAAAATCAAGAATGTAGAGAAACAAAATTGCATCTAGATTGCTCAGATTTTAAAAATGTTGATAAACAGGAAATTGTGATAGAATAGACAGAGGAAAAGTCATGCTGCTTCTCTTTCTGAAGGCTTAAGAAGGAAACACAGAGAGAACAGGCAGTAGAAAAGTGTTGGATTATAACACTTGGAGTATATCTTAATACTAAGACAGATAAAATGATCTGGACTAGCTTGCCTTAATGTCTCTAAATAAAAATTATATAAGGAGTAAGAGCTTGAGAACAGTATTGGCAAAAACCAGACATTTGTTCATACTTCATGAAAGAATGCCTCCTGTTGTTCATGAAACACCACCTCTCATTTCCACTTGTGACAGGGGTCTAAAATCTGAGTCCAAATCCAGGTATCAATTTGACATTTAGAATTTGTTTCTTTAGCAGAAACCAGAACCTCAAATCTACACACAGCTTTTGGAAGTATGAAATCCATATATAAATTAGGAGATAAACTTTTCTTCCTGCCTTCTTTTTACCAGAAAGAGAGAGTAGTTGAAAAGCTTTTATTATTTTTTAAAAAACAGTGTTTTAATTAAAACCTGGGGAAAAAAAAATCACGTTAGTGAGACTTGTATGAAAGAGGATATGGTGCTCTGGAATGTATTGGGTGGAGGTGTTACTGTCCTGTTCCTTTCTGCTATGTTAAGGAAAGGAATATTAGTTTACTTCTGGAAAGATAGAATAGTTCATGTTGGAAGGGGCCTCTGATGGTTATCTGATCCATCTTGCTCCTCGGAGTAGGACTGAGGTAGCTAAGGTTTTCAGTGTCTTGTCCAGTCTGGTTCTGAGTATCTCCAAGGATGGAGATACCACAGTCTCTCTAAGCAAATTATCCCAATGTTTGAATGATGATGTCAAAGAAGAGTTAGTTGTAATTTTAACTGCAAATCAAAACTGATCTGGAGAAGGAGCTTAACAATCTTTAAGATCAGAGCCTTCCTCTATTTGCAGAAGATCTAGATTTGCAACAAAATATATTAAATTTTCCTAATAATTTATTGCTTTGAAGGCACTAGTTTAACTGTGTCAGTGTAAAATTCTTCTTTACAGAGGATGCAGGTTACTCTTGTTTCTAAGCTGGAGTAAGATGTAGTGGTACATATCATCTCTAATTTGAGGGTTTGTATTGCTACGGCCACAGAGTACATCTGGTTGTTACTTTTCATTTGCAAAGTTTTCTCCCAGAACATGAGCATTACCTGGAAAGAAACATCTTTCTTTAGAATCAGTGAGACTTTTCTGATTTTTTTTCCCACAAAGTATTTCAATAGCTTTAATTAAAATTTTTGCTGAAAAAAATCCAAAATTCTTGTTCAAAGGATACTGGAATTTTTCACTTCTGAAAAATAATCTGTAACAGATAATTTTAAAAGATATTTTTAATAATTTGAAGACAGTTGTAAAGAACTTTATATACAAAATGAACATATTTACATATAATTATCAAGAAAGGGTCTTTCCTGAAACGTGTTATTTTTTCTCACTTTCAACAAATCATATTAAAATGTTTTGGTGATATCACAAGACTTTTTTTTTAATGATTAAAATGCTTATATATAGAAATCTTACTCCTTATTTTGTCAATTACATAGTGAAAGCTATTTCTGCTTGAAAAACTAAGAATACTTTTATCTACCTTCACAGACATCTGAATGAATGAGGCAAATGCCCACCAATTTTCAGTGTACTGCCAATGCTTACGGCAAGTAAAGTTTTTCAAGGCCCTTGCTCGTGGGAGATATCAAGGGAATGTCAGATACCAATATTCAAACTATGCAAATAACGTAGGTGTATATTAAAGCTGTTTAAGTAAATGCATTTAAGTATCAGAAACAGTGTGGTAAAGTTATATCAGCTTCTGGTTTAAACATTCAAGGCAGATTGGGGCACTAACACAGTGATTTGCTTTTCAGTTACCTGGACAGAGCACACCATTGCACCACATGGATTTCTTCGCGGTTGCAGAAAGAAAGATTGAAAGTGTGAACACCAGAGGCCTTAATCTCACAGAGCAAACAAGAATAGCCATGAATATACTATATTTTAAATGTTGCAACTTTTAAGCCATGGCTGCATTGTACATGACTTTCTATTTTTGTCGGTCCTCACAGGGTAGCACCTGTCTGTCTACTATCTAGCAGCAGATGGACCTGCTCTTAAGAACATTTTATGGGGTATTTATGAATGTGAACAGAGGGACTGATCTCTGTAGGCTTCCAGTGTAGAGAAAAGAGAAACACAGATTTTATTCAGAGCCAAAGCCAAAATCACTCTTTTGAGAACTCTCTGCCTTGATTCAATATAGAAAGGGGCAGGAGAGACATGGGTTAAACATTTATGGATATCCTCTTGTTCCATTTTATGGTCATATATTAAACCATGTAAACTGAGAAAAGGAAACCCATTCCCAAACTACTAGAATCACAATAATGCATGAGTTTTGCCAAGAAAAAAGGGACAGGGATCTGTAAAGATGTAGCTCAACTTGAAAGAAAATCCAAAGCATGCTGAAGAAGAGCAGTACTGTTGGATTTCTTCCCCA
>WEKW01017782.1:17247-44419 GCA_013389905.1 Sula dactylatra | reverse complement strand
CCTCCCGGCTTCTTGTGCACCTGGCAGAGCATGGGAAGCTGGAAAAGTCCTTGACTAGTGTAAGCACTACCCAGCAACAACTAAAACATCAGTGTGTTATCACATTATTTTCATACTAAGTCTAAAACACAGCACTGTACCAGCTACAGTGAAGAAAATTAACTATCCCAGCTAAAACCATGACACCCAGACCGGTAGTGGAGGCCCCATCTCTAGAAACGTTCAAGATCTGTTTGGACGGGTCTCTGAGCAACCTTATCTAGTTAAAGATGTCCCTGCTCACTGCAGGGGGCTTGGACTAGATGACCTCTAAAGGTCCCTTCCAACCTAAACCATTCTGTGATTGTATGATTCTAAATTGTGGAGTCCCCATCCTTGGTCTTGGCAACCAGCTGCAGGTGCCCCTGCTTGAGCAGGGGGTTGGACAAGATGATCTCCAGAGGTTCCTTCCAACCTCAAGCATTCTGTGATTCTTGTGATTCTGTGATTCTGTATGTGTGTGAAACACTGGGCAATTGCTTTCATCATCAAACTAGTTCAAGGATTTTGTAGGGCTCAGGGATACAAGACTGGTCTCTCAGTCACAAAGAATAACTATAGGGTATTGAAACACCACTGGTGGTACACATAGCACAGTGGAGCAGGCATCAGTCACGTACAATCAGACTGAAACGCAAATTATCTTGGCATCAAAGAGTGCATTTCCCATTGATCCATATTCACATCGTTAAAGTAGTGAAACAATGTAGACGTCTGCATCATGCCTCCCTGCATCGTGTATTTAAATAAATAGGGAGTTTCAGTCTTTGGTTGTTAGCTAGATGATTAGGAAAGAAATGGAAATTAAATATGGAATGAATTCGGGTGCCTTCAAAATACAGGTGAATTAAGAACTGATTTGCCTCCTGTTTAAAAAGATGTGGATCTTTCTCCCTTAAAGATCCCTAGGGCATGACTACATTCATTTCATATTTCTGATTCCTAAAAAGAACTCTATCAGCGATGGTGAGGACAGCTGAAACTTTCACAGTATAACCCTCGCTCCAACAAACAACCAATCCAAAAAAAGCAGGATACTCTTGGACAAGGGATTAATGAGATTTGAGATATCTTTCAGTTTTGTCTGTCTTCCTTCAGTGTTTCCCTAGTCCCACTCTTGCTGTGATCTCACTGGCAAGCTAAGCCCACAGGTATTACACTTTGTGATGAAGATTGCAGCGTCAGTTGGAGCTGGGACTCCCGCCCTTTTTTGATAATGTGGGTGGATTCCCTTCATCCTTCATGGGAGAAGACTCCTTAGTGAAGTGTAACAATCTCCCTAACTCCATCTCTCCAGGGCCTCACAGACTCCTTTTGACTACCCACCGACAGCAAATCTATTCCAGTACTTTGGGAAGAATAGGAATTAACATTAGCCCAGGAAAGAGGTAATGTGACATCCTTTTAGTCTGATTCCTTCCATACTTCTAGTGCTGTGATACTTTTATTAAGGCTGAGTAACTGCGATGGTAGGGAATAGAGATGGTAGGGACAAAGAGGCTGATCCGAGGGTGGCACTGAGCAGGGTTTAAGGCAAGTGTCTGAGCTGTTATGGTAGCATTGGCACTGCCTGGAGTTGTATATATTGAAAATCCTTACATTTTCCCCATACAATACCTTTAGAACATCCCAACAATTTTTTTCCCCACAGTGGGGTTGAGGGAACAGATATGTATCAATATCTAGCTGCTTGTGGTGTTTTTTTTGGACTCTGTGTTTTGGCAGGGTCCAAGCTGACCTTCTGCTTTTTAGAGATAGCCAAAATTACCTACATTTTTTCCTGTTAGTATATTTTGTGCTATTCTTTACCATTGTGTCTAGGAACTTTGATAGCATGAGGTTTTTCTATAGGTTACTTTCTTTACTGTAAACCTAGATGACAAACAAGCCATGTCACTATTCAGACATTAAGGAGGAGTCTTACAGCAATAATGAAACCTTACCTGTACAGTGTAAACTTAAAACCACAAATTTTAAAGTCCAAGATTTGAAGACCTGAATTCAAATCCAAACTTACATCATCAGTTTTAGGTGATTTAGCTGTTTTTTTTACATGTTATACCATCATGCAAGAATTATATAATGGAAGAAATTTAGACAGGCTAAACTCAATTTTTATCAGCAGGGCTCCAGCAGCTTTTGCTTCACATGCTGTAAACAGCTGGTTCATGCTAACCGATCTTGTCAGCGTTGTTGAACCTCCACAGCCACTGCTGTATGGTGGCTTCAAAAGAATAGCATTACATATATTATAATGGTGTCTTTCAGTCTAGCAGGCCAGAGTTGAGCTGATCTAGCAGATGTTTATGAGAAATTTTACAGCACCTCACTGAATTTCTCTGGATCGTTAGTCCTGTACTCTCCTTACTGCGCACAAAACAATGCATGTTTACATTGATTTAGTTTTGTAAATACTAACACTGGTTTTGTACCTACCTCTAGATCGCAAATGTTTTAATAATAATAGTCTTACAACTGCACCAAATAATGTTACTACTGCTTTCTGAAGGATAAGGAATGAGCTCGCACTGAGTATGATCTGGTTTCACCCCAGTGACAGGCACAACTCTTCACTTGCTTTTGTGGTATGTGTTTGTGGCATGTTGGCAGAGTTGCTAGTTGTAGCATGGGAGACAGTCTCAGAGGCAGTTGTCTGCCTTTATACCCACAAAGTCTTACTCTTATGAATAGCTTCATAGACCTAAAAGATTTTCATGGTAGTTAAAGAGTTATTGAATTAAGCCTTGTGACATCTTGGTGTGGGTTAACCCCAGTAGGCAGCTAAGTCAAGTCCCACACAGCTGCTCACTCACTCCCTGCGAGCAGGATGGGGGATTGTGGGTTGAGATGAAGACAGTTTAATAAGTAAAGCAAAGCTGCATGCACAAGCAAAGCAAAATAAGGAATTGATTCACTGCTTCCCATGGGCAGGCAGATCTGTAGCCATTTCCTCTTCATCACACTTAACAATTAGTTGGGAAGAAAAATGCAAGAACATCCCCCACTTCCTCCTTCTTCCCCCAGCTTTACATGCTGAACATGATGCCATATGGTGTGGGACATCCCTTGGGTCAGTTGGGGTCAGCTGTCCTGGCTGTGCCCCCTCCCAACCCCTTGTACACCCCCACCCTGCTCTCTGACTGGGCAAGGTGGAGCAGTGCTATTGCACTGCTCGGCAAAAGCTAAAACCTCCTTCTGTTATCAACACTGTTTAGGCCACAGATCTAAAACACAGCACCGTATAAGCTGTTATGAAGAAAATTAACTCCATCTCAGCCAAAACCAGTACACATCTTTATCTCTTATTTTATTCCATATAAAGAATAACCTGAATCAAATGTTTTAGCTTGCTTTATTCTGCAATATAACTCAGTCTTCTCACTTGCACTTAAATGTTAGACCAGCTTTCAGATGTCTCCTTTCTTTTCCAGTGCTGTTAGTAGAAAAGCATAATATAATTCCAAGATACCTAGTGGCAGCAGGTTTTGTACTTTCTGTTTTAGGGAAGAGCTCTGAGGCTTGTTTTACATTCCTGAGAAGTAAAAGTAACTTTTACTTAAGAAATAAAAATAAGCAAATAAAGAAGTAACAGAAACTTCGAATTCACCCCTGCAGAGCATGTGTTTCAGATAACTAATTTTTAGGTGTTATTTTTTGCATACCCCCGTTGTCTTCACAATTCTATGCAAGTTTTGAGCTTTTTGTGGAACTGGTAACACTTTGCTGTCTTAAGTGCCAGATCTGTAGGTTGCTAGATGCAGCTGAGTGCTATTAATTGTTCTGGAACTGGGCACAGCAAAATTGTGCTTAATAAGTAAGAGACTAAAAGAAAAAAATCAAGCATTGATTGTGCCAGCTGATTATTGTGTGTTAGAAGAGCAATCTATGTTTGTTAGGTGATTATTCCATAACATGATGATGACTGAAAGAAAATATGGATAATCTTACTTATCTTTTTATTTGACTTTCTCTCTCTGAAAAAAATTAAATTAATGCAGAGGTCAAAGATTCTGAATCAAATTTCTAATAAGCCATGATTGCTACTCACAGTGACATTTTTCTCCCCTACTGGGAATAATGTTACGCATCTTTCCTTTTTCAAAGAAAGATGTAGAAGGGTACAACAACTCCTTATGATTTTCTGCAAGCTACTATGCATTTATTATGATTGTGACATTGAAGTCTATATTCCTCTTTGACACAAGAAAGGAAAAAGTGTAAGCAAAATGTTGGTTTAAAAAGTATTAAACCCGGAATTCTGGCAGCATTTCACAATTAGCTCTTACATTAAGCATTTATGGCAGCTACAAATTCACAGCATGGTTTTTGAGGCAGTAACAAATGGGGGGAGAACCAGAACCAGAATGAGTGCAATTGACATTTTACAGTCAGAACAAAGGGATGAAAGTGTATGGCTTGTATACAACTACTTATGTATTACATATTAGACCCTTAAACTAGAACTAAACTCAGTATCAGCCCTTAAAGAGGCTTCATGCAGTTAATTATTATTAAATTAAGTCCTTCAATCATTCTGAAGGTTGAAGAACATTAAATTATATAGTGCTTACCAAATGATGGCCAAAATCTGACTTAATTTACGCTCTGGAGTCAATGGTGTTCAAGAGATTGTGAAGCAGGGCAGGGCAGAGTCTGGCCTTCTTCATTAAGTAGAACAAAAATAAAGAGTTCATTCAGAATGCCACTGTGAATCTGCAAAGCCTTACAGTATAGAACTGTACACCTCCAGGAACACAGAACACAGTGCTTTGTAGCAGTATGACAGAGAGGAGAGGAAAACTCATTCCACTTCAGGACCTTTCTTGAATAAAAGTTATTTGTGTGAATGTTCTGCAGTTTTGCTGTGAGCTTTGGGAAATGCCTTTGATGCACTTGACTACGGAACAAGATCTCAACCTTGTAGACTCAGTAAGATCTTCACATGTTTAAATACAGATAATTAGTCTCAGTTCTCTTCTTTTTCTTTTTTTTTTATTTAAACTTACACCCTCATGATGGTTTCTTTTTTTTCCTTTCTTGTACTATTCAATGATTATAAGTGTTTGTTGAATTGCCAGTGCAATACCCTGTTCCGAATTTACGCAGTATAAATGACCATGTCTAATTTTTATTTTGGAATATAAGGTGATATATATTTTAAAACAGATTTTAAAAAGGAGTAGAAATTCCTTCACATCTGTCTATGTTGTGTAATGGAGTGAACTGCAGAGATTCCTAATCTAGCCTGACATGTGCAGTATCATGGCAAGATACTAGCTCAGAAGCAGCCTAGACATGTTGGGAAGTAGGTCTGTCCTCATATAACCTGTAAAAAGTATAAGCTTCTGCTGGGGTCCCCATTTGATAAATCTTCTCTGACATGAGCTTTTCAGCACAATAAATTTATGTGCAGAAGGTTGTATTCGGTTCCAGTGGCAGAGTTCACATGTATGCACTGTATGCAGGGATGGGGAAAAGATTGGTGGGAGTAGTTACTGTGGGCATAGCCAACAAGATGGATGTCATTATTTACAATGTCTGAAAATTGTATGGTGAGCCCTGGGATTTGGTATGTGGTTATCCATCATGAGAGTGCTCTGGCCTACAGGCTTATTTTATTCCATGATTCTTTGCTGTCCTAAAAGATGGTGTATTCTGCCAAATATTCACATGAATTCAGCTCTGTAGCTGGGTAAATACGTGTGGCTAAGCCATTTTTTTTCTACCATCATGGATGAAAGCTTGATTTTCAGCCTTGTTGAGCATAGTTTTGCTCTGATTACTCAGCTCTAAAGAGACTTTGGTCCAAGGTAAATTCTGGGCAAAGCATATTCCACCATATCTGGAAAATCTTCCGATAGTTTTAATTCTCTCTGTTGATAGACTTGTTACTGCGTGGTTCAAATTATTTAACTATGGAGTTACCCATTTTCCGTATCTGTAAATAAATTCCCTTTCTCAGAGAGGTGTTGAAAAGATAATTCACTTGCTTATTTCATGGACTTCAAACATAATGAGAAATATACAGAGTATACTAATCTCAGATTCCTGTTTTTCATTATGTGCCCATCTTGTGTATGGAAGGAAGAGGGTCGCAGAAAGGTTCAGAAGTCTGGCATGCTAGTGTCTGAGGGACTTTTTTATGAAGCCATTTCAAAGTGGTTTTGTAGACAATGTACAGTATGTTAGTTCTGTGTCAGAGCATTATACAGGGAATGTAACGTGAGGTTACTGTGCATATTTGTTTATGTGCCAGGTTGTGTTCTAGTGTTGAGGTGTCAAATCCACATATCAGAGTCTTACCTTTAATCAGACTACTCTGGCCAGGTTAAAATAAAACAGACCCCTCCTCCCAAAACACTCCAATGAAAACTGCTGGTTGTGTTCCGCTCTAATGCACCAGTTCAAAATGGCTTTCTGTCTCACTCCACTGGTTTCTTGGAGGTAGGGATTGATCTGTGAATCTCTTGGATGGTATGTTTGAAATATTTATCTGAGATCGACCTGTCAGGTGGTGTCCAATTCATTCATTACTAGGCAGCAGAGGGAGGCCGGGCTGTCAGGAAGTTATCATTTTCATAAGATATGGCTCTGTGTTGATATTTATGGACAGCAGGTTCTATGCTTTGTTAAATTTGCAATTGGAAGACCTAGTTGCAAGGTGTTTTATTTAAATTATGAAAATGGTAAACTGAAGGTAATAGTAAATTATATCCACACAATGTTTACATTGTCATTATCTGTAACATTAATGGTCTTCTTTTTCTTATTCCTCTTTGCACCTTTACTCTTAGAAATATTTTTTTTTTTTTGCTTTCCCTTTTCCTCATTTGCTTTTGCCCTAAGTTTTTCTTCTCTAAACATGTCAGTGACTGGCTTGCAACCCGGAGTAATTGGTACCTGGTAGATGACCTGTGTTTTGTTTCTTGATCTGAATACTCCCTGATCTACCCAAGCTGAGTGAAACAAGCCTTCAGGGTGCTTCAAAGTTTGCCATGATCAAAGAATCGAGAACTTTTCTCACGGTGCAGCCAGGCACCAATAAACTACCTCCTACAAATTGTAAGTTCAGTTTTGCTGCAGAATATTAGTAAGAAACAAACCATGAGATGAAATCAGACATATAATTTTTCCTGTTGTATGCTCTCTGTTGCACCAACTTTGTGCCATGATACAATACTACTGTCTGTTCTGTGGGAACACATGGCTACATAGAGCCAAGACTGAAAGGTTTCATTATATTTTGGATTCCAGGAGTGTGAGAGACATTTTTACATTATACAAACTACATAAAATTGTAGTTCTTAAATGTTTTCATTGTCTGAAAGGCACATCTTGTAACTGTGGGATAGGAATGTTATCTTTAGGTCAAATTACTGTGTGCTGAAGCATGACCCAATTTTCAGTTTAATGGGAATCCTATTTTTGGTTGTGCAAAAATATATAAGAAATACCCATTGACTGTGAGGTGCTTATTTCACTTTTATTAAAGAGCTGTTGATTGCAAGTTATGGGATGCTATAAAATTGAAACTGCCTTATTTAAAAACATTCTCGCTTGTGCGATGGTATAAAGGTTGATTTTGTAGCTGTGTAGATATTGTTTGAGGTTATTTAGATAGTGGTTCTTCATCTGCAGATATTTTCAGTTCTTCCTCTTAAAAAAAAAATGTCTTGACACTTTTACATTTTGAACAGTTAATCTTTATTTCTTCACCATACCAATTAACTGTGAACTATTAGAGAAACAATAAGCCATGAATCATCAGCTACAAGTAGGCAGAGAGTTTAATAGTCAAGAGATTGAGCATTTCTTAATCTTATATATACTCAACATCAAAGTGAATAAATCCAAGGTTAAAAAGAAAGGCTATCACATTCCCCACTGGTTTTGAAGACAACTTACTTCTTTCTCTCTTGTCCGTCTGCTAATACAACACAAAAGGAAGGGCCTGATTCTGCAATCCTTGATTCGTACAAGAAACTCTTCTTTCTCTATCAGTCACACTAAGCAGAGTATATTATTAATAGGCATTATTCACAGTATACAAATAAAATTAATGAGAACAAACAGCCTAGTTCTGTAAACTTTTCGTTCTGTGGAGAGTCCTCATGAAAACGAATACTCCCATTTCAAGGGTATTATGTGTGGCAGTACACCTATTCAATTATGAGCTTTAAAACCCTTAAAAGCTTGTACTCTGCCTAACTATGAGCATGTAAATAGACTTTGGCTTTCACGGAGTTACTCATCTATCAGAAATTAAGCTGGAGTTTGTGTTTATTGCTGGATCAGTGCCAGACTCTCCTGCATCTTGCAGAACAGTTACTAGATCAAAAGGATGAAGACATTTCTGTGGTCAGAACTGTATGGGAATCGGACTGCCTTGCCTTAAAGATTTTGAAAATGATTGGTTAGCGCAGTATTTCTTAAATACAGTATCATGGTTTTAGCTGGGATAGTTAATTTTCTTCACTGTAGCTGGTACAGTGCTGTGTTTTTGACTTAGTATGAAAATAATGTGATAACACACTGATGTTTTAGTTGTTGCAGGGTAGCGCTTACACTAGTCAAGGACTTTTCCAGCTTCCCATGCTCTGCCAGGTGCACAAGAAGCCGGGAGGGGAGGGGTCACAGCCAGGACAGCTGATCCAAATGGGCCAAAGGGATATTCCATACCATGTGACATCATGCCCAGTATATTAACTGGGGGGAGTTGGCCGGGGGAGGCAGCAATCGTGGCTCGGGGACTGGCGGTGTCGGTCAGCAGGTGGTAAACGGTTGCAGCACTTGTGGTTTGGTTTTGGTTTTGGGTTTTTTTTCCTTTTTCCCTTCTTCCAAGGTTTCATATCTCTCTCGCTCACTATTTTCCTTTTCATTATAATATGATTATGATTATTGCTGTTTTATTTTAGTTATTAAAATCTTCTTATCTCAACCCATGAGTTTTCTTACTTTGGCCCTTCTGATTCTCTCCCCCATCCTGCTGGTGTTGGGGGAGTGAGCGAGCAGCTGTGTGGTGCTTAGTTTCTGGCTGGGGCTAAACCACAACATACAGTTAACAACTACAGACGGTTATATAGAAAGAATAGTTCAGATTATATTTATAATTAAAATGGTTGCCACATGTTAAACAGAATTAGATGCCATGCATTTATTGAAAGCTAACTGTCTTTAGAGCAAGCAGCTATGTTTCAGACAGGGCAAATGCAATTGGAAGAGTTTCACAAATGCGGTGTCTGTAAGTCAGGTTTTTTATACACAGTTGTAGAGCATTTCACTCTAATAGAGGTCCTGCAATGGAGCTGACTTTCAGATCAGTGGGTGTGCTCTGCCTGGTTGGAACTTTTTTAAAATTCTAAGTGAAGCAGGCTCAAATCTGGATTTCTGCACCTTCTCAGGAAATTGGTAAGCAGAGATAGGCTGGTATATTCTGGAGAATATTTTTCTGTAGGAAAATACTTACTCATCAAAAGTGACAGTCTGAAGGACAGAGTAGATGAAAAGTCTGTTTCAAACCTAAATTTGGAAATGTTTTCAGTTGCTACAAGATATTCTACAAATGGTTTGAAGAAGCCTCATATCTGTCAAAATGATCTGTTTTGGTGGTCTTTGAATATTTGATGGGAGGTGGCTTATTTCAGAGTAATTTCTTATTTCATTATCCATATTTAATTTGCCAAATTAGCATGTTTTACAGATATCTGTGAAAACACAAACAAAATATTCAGTCCAACATTGAAATAGGAGGAAGATTGAATTTAGTAGTCACTATATAGAATCATAGCATTTTTTAGGTTGGAAAAGACCTTTAAGATCATCAAGTCCAACCATTAACCCAGCACTGCCAAGTCTACCACTAATCCATGTCCCTTAGCACCACATCTACACATCTTTTAAATACCTCCAGGGATGGTGACTCAACCACTTCCCTGGGCAGCCTGTTCCAAACCCTGACAACCCTTGTGGTGAAGAAATTTTTCCTAATATCCAATCTAAAACCTCCCCTGGTGCAACTTGAAGCCATTTCTTCTTGTCATATCACTTGTCGTTTGGGAGAAGAGACCAACCCCCACCTTGCTACAACCTCCTTTCAGGTAGCTGTAGAGAGCAATAAGGTCTCCCCTCAGCCTCCTCTTCTCCAGACTAAACAGCCCCAGCTCCTTCAGCCGCTTCTCATAGGACTTTTTCTCCAGACCCTTCACCAGCTTCATTGCCCTTCTGTCGACATGCTCTAGGAATATCATTAAGTAGTATCCATCTAGATACTTTATAACAAAATGGTAAGACTTTTAATTGTAGGTGACTTAGATATTTTTAGTTTTGATAGTAAATGTTTCTGACAAGTCTAGCATTAATGCACCTGAGGCCAGTGCTTCTTCCTTACCATTATCTTTCCTTTCTCAGCCATTTTTAGAATAATTGTAGGAAATTCTGGTAGTGTTTCCTTGCTCAGATATTCCAAGAAAAAAAAAATTAATCCAAAAAACCACAGGAATCAATAACATTCTGCTATTGTTCTTTTTCCAAAGCAGTTTGTTGCCAACAAAATTTCCTCAATACCACTAAAGGTTCTAATGTGCTTAAAGAAATTAAACAGGAGAATTAATCAAATTCTACTCTGTATCATTAGGCATAATGAATAGCTAAAAATCCTGCTCTGTTGGAAATGTAGAATTCCGTAATTCAAATTCCAGTATCAAAATGCTGATATAGGGGAAACAAGTAAAAGGTGTTAAGGGGCCTGTTAAGAATCATCACATGATCTAGCTCCACAAAGATAAAAGTTGAGATAGATTTTTATCTGCATTATGTTACTAATTTACTGTCACATTAGATATGAACCAGAATGGAACCATTTTCCTCTGATCAGGATGACAGTAATCAGAGCAGTCTTGGAAGGGACCTGAAAAATTGTTCTGGACCTACCGAGATGTCAGGGCAGAATGTTCCGGTCTGGTATTTCTTTGCAGAAAACTTCCTTCCAATTGATACATGTTCAAGAAGTCTATCAATTTAAAAGAACAAAGACTTTTTTCTCAAAAATCCCCAGCTATCTATTTCTCCAACAGTCTGTGAGAATATTTGTAATCACTCCTACTTAAAAACTAACCAACTCTCTCAAAGTATTTAATTTATACTGATCTTCCTTTAGCTCGCTGTCTATCAAGATTTACTCTGAATTACCAGTTTACTGTTAGGTATTGAGACAGAGTTTCTATGTATTTAAAGTAATGGGAGCTTTGGAAGGAGGAGCTGAAAGGAGGAGTGACAAGGTGGTGTGCAGTGTTTGAAGTAAACAGTGTATTTACATGAATTCTTTGTGATCCAAATCCAGTGGGAGAAAACAGGTGTTATTTTCATGCTTAGGGCACTCATTCTTCTAGGTTGGTGATTTCTATAATAAACTGGGATCCAAGAAACTTTTACTGTTTTCCATTTCTACAACTTCTTTTAGAGGCCATATCCTGAGAACCTTGTTGACGCAGAAGACTACTGTATTCCATGGCTAGCAGTTTCAAACCCAGGGTAAGCAAGACAGAGTAGGGCACTGTTTCTTTTCTTTTACTGTCTGAATGGAAACTAGTAGCCTATGGTTCGTGTTATGAGATTATGAGAAAGAGGCGAGAATAAATCGTATAAAGGGATATAGAAATACTCAGTACGTCTATCAATGTACTTTAATACTCTGGAAGAATGATTTTCCTAAAACACTGGTGGAAAGGGAGGAGGAGGTGGAGGAGTTCTTCAGGAAATGGTCTGTGCTGTCAGGAAAAGCTGCTGAAGCACTAAGCGCCCTTTGGAAAACACTGAGAACTGAGCCAGAAATATCGAGACCTAGATAAGACAGCGATGGTGATAGCAGTCTTTTAAAGGGAATTTTAAACAAATAGAAGTGCACATGAAAGAATACAGCAGACTAATTTGGAGTTACCTGCAGTTTTTAAAAGGTTCATTCCATAATTTTGATCCTTTGCCTTTCCAAGCAATAGGCTTATTCTCTTTTGAGCTGTGAAACTGAAGTATTTTTACAAAAGTCAAGTTAATATTTTATTTATCTGTGGTGTTACTTTTGTGTGGGGAAATTTGAACAAACTCAAGTAAAATATTTCCCCCCTCCTTAAAATATATCAGTATAATAACTTTGTATTTCTTTTCTCTTGAAAGCTGAAGAGCAATAACACTCCTGTAAAAGAATTTTCATTTGAAAGAAGTTTTGAAATTTTGATGCACATTTGATACACCTTAACCTTTCAGATAACGCTAAAGTTTAACTTAAAAGTGAATTTTAATGGGAATCTCTTCCTTGGTTATTGTTATTTTTATTTTTATATATTTTAGGTAGCTATATATGTACATACTATTCTTATCTGCATAATTATCTTGTCATAATTGAAACCTAGATATCTTCTTTGATTTTTTTTTTTTTCTTAATCACTCTCTCATTTTTAAAACTTTATACCAGATTTTTTCAGCTCTCCACTGCTGAAAACTGTCTGGACTATATCTTCAATCTTTTTAAGGGCCAGAAAAATTATTTAGCCAGAGAGTTATGCTGTGGCTTAGCAATGGAAGGTCATTTCTTATTTTATTTGGTGACTATCCCTTATTGTTCGCTATTTATTAAAAAGTTTTTACAGCTGCATGGATTTTTGGCTATTATTTTTTGCATGGAAAGTCCAGCAG
The DNA here is from genome assembly GCA_013389905.1 of Sula dactylatra. NCBI lineage: Eukaryota > Metazoa > Chordata > Aves > Suliformes > Sulidae > Sula > Sula dactylatra. Next base: position 31,693 of record WEKW01017782.1, on the reverse strand, counting down.
TTTACATCAAAAAATAAGTTTATATTCCCTAACTCATCTTGCAGTTTGGACCTTAAACTCATGTCCTTAGTGTGTGGTGAGGACCTTCATCTTACTCCCCAACTAATGTCATAGTTCCACTCTTTTTTTAAACAATTATTGCATTGTATTGACAGAATAAGTTACTATGATGCTGAATTACTGGCTGTTTGTTTGGGGTATTGCTTTTGTCATAGAAAGATTTTCTGTTCTTATATTGAGGGATTTACCATCTTGTGATGATACAGTAAGAAACTGTGTATTTTTAAAATCAGATGCAATTACATTTTTCATCAACATTCATGTTATAGTTTTTAGCAGTTTATGAAGAGTGGTGGTAGACAGTTGGCCTGAGATGTAGAGCTACCTGCTGCTATTCCAGGAAAAAAGATAAAAAACTTTAGCCCATGTATTTCTGAAATACACTTTTCTATTTTAATAACAAGCTAATACAGTGACACTCTGTCAGTTCTAAAAAAACCTGTCATCCTCCCTTCCCTTTTCTGCTGCGGTGATGTTACACAAAGTGTTTAAATTGTAATATAATTTGTAACGGGATACTGTGTGTCATTATATAAGCACTGTACACATTTTCTATCTTCCAGACTACCAGAAAATTATAGTAATGTCACAGTAAATAGAGAAGCCTCATGCAAGAATTTTCAAGTCACTGGAGAAACTAGGAAATGGCCTTATGTTTTTCTGATCCAGTCTGACCAATCCAGACTTTCAACACCTGTAATGTCACATGTAGATAAAACATCAGATTTGTTTAAAAACAAACAAAACACCAAAACCCAAAAAACTGAACAACCAAATGTAATGAACATGGCTATTGTAGTTTTTGTGACAGCTGCTACAACAATGAACGATTTAGTAAGGCCTATGAGATTAGGCATTAGTAGTACAGTTTGTCAAGTACAGAATAATGCCAATTAAAACTCTGCCATGTCTCCACAGAATCGTCATGGTATAAAGCAACACCATGCATGGCATTACACTGTAAATATCTCCACTTTCCATCATCAGCTCACCAAGTCTATGCTCCAGCATATTAACATGAAAAATGAAACTGAAAAATTGCTGTCGGTCCTGTTTAAAAAACAAACAAAGCCAAAAACCAAACAGAAAAAGATGTAAAAGGGCAGTCAGTTGGAATTCTGCTGTTATCGTCATTGGAACCAGCTGACTCCCACTGACTCCCAGCATATATAAAGTTCTCTTCTTGCTGCCTTTTCATTAAGTTGGGTCCAGTACCTTTGTTTTTTCTTTTCTTCTGTCTTTTTTAATGTTTCCTATACTCATTTCAGTGATGCGGTTTCTAGAACAGCCCCTCAAATAGCTGAAGACCAGCAAATTGGCCTAGGCATGAGAAAAAGTTGTTGAAAAGCAGAGGGATGGAGTTTTTTCTTGTTGGCTTTCCCAAAAGAAAACATATCATGTTACTGCTCCCAGAGGGTATCATTACATTATTGTCATGTGAATTAGCACCTACTCTTCTCAGTGGGGAATTCACATCTCCGGACTCCTTCTCTGGGTTCTTTACAAACATAAACAGGCATTGGTTACACAGGTAACTTTTGAGTATTTTGATTATTTTCTGTGCAACCATAATGTTTAGAAATTACCTATGCAGTTTTTAAAAGTAAAGCTGAGACTGAAAAGCAGTGCAATATCCCAACCTATTGCTCTTGCCATACTGGTAAAGGGAACATCTCTTACTCTTTGGGAAATGCTCCTAAGAGGGAAGAGACCAGCACCCATTCTAGTGAATGCTGTTATTATTTCCTAACCTTTGTTGCTGGCTAACACTTTGAATAGCAAAAGTAGTAAGGAAAAAGCATTCTTTTCATTTGTATATATCCATAATTGTGATCTTACAGAGGGGATTTAGAATTTAACCATATTCCTGAATATGAGAACTCAATGGCAAAGTCTACCCTTCAGCTTATATCGTTGCAAACTCCAAAATACGTTTCCAACTGCTTTGCACTCGTATGTCAAAGCCTGAAAACACAATGAAGCCCTTTAATTTTGGCCCTCAGGGAGCACTGCCCTGTCATCTTGGGTCCTGCAACACTTTCCAGTGATGCCTCATTAGCGTGTAACTGTTTACAAGTAGTGATTCACTGTGGAGATGAAGGAGGGGCAGTGGGCTGTGAACACAATAAGGGCTAGAATACATTGACATAGAAGTTGACATATGGGTGTTTCATCTCAGGGCTCAAGCTCAGTCATTCAGTGAATATGACTGTAAAGACATGGCTATTAGAGTATCACTTCTTCTATAAACGCCACTCCAGAGAATACTGATTTTAGCTCAAGAGAGATATGGCCTGGTCCAAACTCATCTGAAGATTTGACATAGATCTTACTGCAAGTTTCCTTTTAAAGCAAGTGTCCCCAAAAGGACCTCGAACCACAGAGGCAAAGTTCTACTAAAACATCCACTAGAATCATGAAATTGCAAACAGATTGGTAAGATAACAAAGCATTGTACCTTGCAGAGGCAGGTATTTCCTCCACTCTTTCAGTCCAGCAACTCATTGGCAACAAGTTCATTACATCTCTTCAGGTTCTTTGGAAAAGTCCCTTTATCGTTATTACTTCTGAGACCTAGTTTTATTCCTTGTTTTACTTAGTAATTTCCTCCTCTCTGCTTGACCTATAGATTCTACCAGTCTGAATGTCTCACTTGCCCCAGTGCAAAAATGGTCACCCGTCCACCCCCAATCTCAGCTGCACACAGAGGAAGACCCATCCAATCTTCTCTTCCTCTCAGTGGGTTACACCTGTCCCAGCAGCAGCAGCCAGGAAAACATAACATAGTCCTCTGCATTACCACCCATTCATTCACACTTTAAGGGAGGATAACATATGATGCACAGCTGATTATAAATAAGCAATATATTCATGCCACCTACCAAGGGGTGGAACATTAAAAGTGTTGCTAGTTGAGAATAAATCACAACATTTATGTCCTGTCTGTGTCAAAGGACTGATCTACAAAGAGGGTAATGGTGAATTTTTGTAACTGTTTGCTTTTTTGATTCAAATACAAAGCACACATTATGAATCTGAGCATTGATGACTGTTCCTTTGGGGGAAAAAGATATGACCCAATAAGTCTTTACCACAGTTCTTGCGGGTAAAACCAGCTTCATTCACAAGGATATGCTCTTATCAGCACCAAAGTTAAATAATTATTTCTAAAGCTGAATCATACAGTCAAATGGAAGTTAAGTAGCTTCCATGTTACTTTGCTCACAACACATCGCAGTTATGAATCTTGATCCATATTGTCAGTGATGTAAATCAATATAGATCTATCAAGGTCAGCAGAAGGTCTAGGTTCCCATCAGCGTAGTTGTGTATTGGAACTGGACATATAGCAGTGGACTCCCAGACTTCTTGGGGCAATAGAGTTTGCAGTAGGAAAAGTTAACCCAAAATATATGTCATATTAAGTTTTAATCCTGTGCTCTTTCTTCTTTTTAGAAGTAGTTCCCTCAGTCTCCTAATCACAGTGTATTATGTTGCTGCTTCACAATCACACTCCAAATGCAAATCACTTCATTGGTTTCTTAGTGACAGCAAGCCCTGTCAGCAGTAGGTTCTTTGAATATGCCGATAAGATTTTAACTGCTTTGAAATGTTTGCAAGGGACACTGTTTCTGGAGATTACAATCAGGGCATTCCATCAGAGGGCTGCTAAAATAGCAGTGCTTTATTTCCACCAGCCTATATGCAGTGAGCTAATAAGTGATTACTGTCTTTGTATCTTTATGTTTGAGGACTAGGTAAAGCTTTTCCTTCAGTGAACAATGACTGTGTCTTCTCAAGGCATATGCAGCTTCATTAATATTAATGAAGCTTGCATTCATGCATCAGAAAGGGCTTATACCCTATATAACCGCTATTTATCTAGGCAAGTTTAGCTTCATCATTGTCTGTTAACTAAAAATAGGCCTTGTGCAGTTGATTTATAACTTCTGCCTGGTTTGTGTTGTGAGCAGTTGCCATTGTCTTGATCTCTGAGACTATGAAACCACCTTCTGCTCATTTAAGAGAAGGAAGCGAACTGTGACCTTTATAAAAAGGATGTCCATTTGGCAGTTGTCCATCTGTCATTTTGAGAATCTGTGGACAAAGAAGGTGAAAGCTTAGAGATTAACACAGAAGTTCAGCACATTTTGTTATCGTTTTCCTATGATTCTAGTTCTACATTTTAAGTGTAGTATAAAATGCCAGGCATGAAGTTGCAGTGGAGATCAGAAGGGAGCAAATGCTATTCAGAGCACTTTCCACATTACAAGTGCTTCTGAAAAGCCCATTCCTTTCATTCAGTTTGAACTGTTGGCTCAACAAGCTGAGTTTTTATTTAAGCATTTAGAAATTATATTTGTAAAGAAGAGATGCGAAAGGGGAATCTGCCTTTAAAGTACTGAAAAGTGTTCATTGACATCTCAAGTTCTTAACATGTGTCTTCACATGTAATTTTGGTAGGTATATACACACAAAATAATTTTTCTAAGTTCTTTTCACCAGTTTAATTAAAAAGAAAATCTGTACACTTAAAAAGCTACGTTTTTAAAAAATGAAGTTGAATATCAGCCAAGAGTCAGAGGTACCTGTAATAGAAAATGAAGTGATGGAAATTTCTGAAATTTGGTCAGATGGCCATATATATAGCCATTGGCTCACCTCGTGTAAGCCATCCCATCAAGATACAGAATTATAATAAATAGCAAACTGTATAATATTTGGGAATTGCAGTGAATGAATAGCTGAATCCCAGCTGCCATTGCAATATCCTGGGAAAAAGGACATATGTAATTCTTGGGTATGTGAATAGAGGAAAACTAGGTAGCAGAGGGATAATACGTTGATTCTGTATATGTAGCTTATAGGTCTATTAATTTCAGATTTTAAATAAATAGGAGAATAATTATGAGGATGATCAGGTACTGAAAAACACACCTTATGGTGAAAGACTCCAGGAATTCAATCTGGTGAACAGCACTTTCGAAAATAGCTTCATATTTTTGAAATCTCCGAGATCCACATTACTCTAATATTGCTACAAGGTATAAATCCAGTCACATTTTCTAACGAAGCACCTCATTTTTCTAAAAAAAAAAAAAAAAAAAAAAGGTAGGCACATTCAGTCTTTCTATTCTGAAAAAGAGAGATGTAGAGTACCTGCTCTTGTCTGTCTAAATAAATCCCGTGCAAATATGCCTGCATATGCGGTACATGGAAGAAGCTCAAGTTCAAGTCTGACAAGGTATACACATGGGGTTTCCTTTAACTTCATTTTAACAACAGAAAAGGTCTTTGAATTTGTCCTTTTCTGACACTGGATAAGTTTCTCCATTATTTCATGCCTCAGCTGCCAATATATAAAAGGGACATAATATATTGAAACTGATCTGTCCTGTTTCTTGAAGTTCTGGAGTTTCTGGGTGTCATGGTTTAACCCTGGCCAGCAACTCAGCCCCTCCCAGCTGCTCGCTCACTCCCCCCAGTAGGATGGGGGAGAGAATCAGAAGGGAAAAGTGAGAAAACTTGTGCACTGAGATAAAGACAGTTTAATAGGTAAAGCAAAAGCCGCACACGCCAGCAAAGCAAACCAAGGAATTCATTCACTCCTTCCCATGGGCAGGCAGGTGTTCAGCCATCTCCAGGAAAGCAGGGCTCCATCACACGTAATGGTGACTTGGGAAGACAAACGCCATCACTCACAACATCCCCCCCTTCCTCCTTCTTCCCCCAGCTCTATATGCTGAGCATGACACCACAGGGTGTGGGACATCCCTTGGGTCAGCTGGGGTCAGCTGTCCCGGCCATGTCCCCCTCCAGCCCACTCACTGGTGGGGTGGGTGGAGTGAGGAGCAGGAGAGGCCTTGGCTCTGTGTAAGCCCTGCTTAGCAGGAACAAAAACATCCCTGGGTTATCAACACTGTTTCCAGCACAAATCTAAAACACAGCCCTATACTAGCTACTGTGGAGAAAATTAACTCTACCCCAGCCAAAACCAGCACACTGGGAGTACAGCTCTGGGAGATTCTCCCCTTTCTTAATAAATCCTTTTTAAGCGGTGGTAAAGTGTAGTCCCTAAGCATGAGAGGCTGAAAACAGGATTAACTCTTCAAATTTAAGGGAAGACCTCTGTGATCATCTGCTACTTTTTTATTCTTCAAATAAACTTCTTTTATTCCTCACTTATGTAATCCTTTGTTACACTATGAATAGAGTCTGACAAAATCGCGTGGTGTCTTGGATGAGTTGCTTTCCCTCTGGATATGTCAACTTCCAGGTTTCGATATCATGGGCTAATTTATACCATTCCCAATTGTCCCAATCTGAGGCTATTTTTTCGGGGACAAAGGTTTTCCCCAGAACCTCATTTAGCATAGTTTTAAATGCCTTCTAGCCTTTTGGAGCACTCTGCTCTTTATAGGCCATTTGATTGAATTCCAGATATCTTTTAAGTAAGTCCAACTACTTGTTTTAGTTGTCTTTCACAGAAAGACATTTCTCAGTTCATACTGTTCCTAACTTCAGCTTTTCATTTAGGTAACAGTCCTTTACTATGCCAAATCTCTCCTATTCTGCAGTTCCCTTTGGCAAATTCACACCCTTCTATTCCTTTAGAACAATGGCCCTTGTATTAGTGTTCTTGTGGATAAACCGTTCCTAATGTTACATGCATAACAGACAAAAATGGTGTCTTGCCCCCAAATGCCCTTGGTGTTCAAATGTTCTCTGAGGTATCCTGCTATGAGAAAGATTTCCTTTGATACAGCTTGACAGCTGGAGACAATTCCCTCTTTCTTGATCTTTGTCTTAGCCTACTTTTTAGGATGCTTCTGCAGATTTTATTGTCTAATCGCCATTAGGCATCTTAAAGAGCAATTTTTTATACTCTGGAAACCAGGCTAGGAACCCCAGCACCTGGCTGCTTGGTGTTGGGATGTCCCACTGCTTAGTCTGTAGATCCGCACACCCTAAGGAAAGGAACACCTTATTCTTACCTAATCAGTTTGAAATCACCCTTGACTCAAGGTCGGTTAAAGTCAAGTGCAAAGAAAACAAGTTTTTCAAAGTATACAAAACCAGCAAAATGTTTGTAAAGGATGTAAGTGAAAAAATGAAAACAAGCAAAGCAATAACCCATTTTACTTGAAAAGACACTTTACTTACCCTAAAATTGCATCAGAAAGTTTTCTCTGTCTTCACCCAAGAACTTTCTTTACAATATTATGACAGGGATAAATTCTTTCTACATTCTTTTTGTCTTATATTGGGGTAAAGATTCATAGCACCTTAAACTAATCTAAGTCCAGGCTGCTGTGATTTTGCTCTTACTTCTGGTCATGTTTGTGCTTTGTTCTGGTACTAGTGTTCGTGCATCCCAGTAGGTAGGCCAGGGAGCCAACGCAAATAAGAACAGACTTATTAAAAAAAGCATATCAGAAGGACCAGAATCCTGTAATTAAAGGAATTCCTTTACAATTTTTACTGTGGAAACATAGTGAATGAAGATTAATAGTCAAAATTAATATAGCATTTCAAATTTGTAAAAGCAAAAAACAAAAATAATATTGTTCTGAACCATGAGAGGGTGACACCTGCTATGGTATTTCAAGATGGTTACCTAATATTGAACCTAATGCTTAGTTTTTGCCATGTTTTCCCCCCCCATCTTTTCCATTCAGTTATTTCTTTACTTTCAGTTGGAGAAATTGGAATTTTAGAATTAGATCCAGATTTTTTGTGAATCTACTTAAGTTTACTTTTGTTTTATAATAATTGTGAATCCAGTAGAATGGTTAAAATTTAGATATCTCAGAAATAATCAATACAGACAGAGCGACATATGTGAAAGCTAACAGTTATGTGAAAATATGTATTATATGCTTTACATGATCAACAACAAACTAGGAGCTCCAAAGGTCTAGAAATTTTTTCAAAAATCATATGCAAGCAGATACTGCTTTGACTTACAGGCTTTGATTTAATTAATTAAACTAGAATGAGGTCACATTCCAAAACAAACTAGGTGGATTCATTGTGGATAAGCACTGCATGCTGTGCCTGAATCCACACAATCACTTTCCAGGTCTGAAAATAGATTCACCCATGCGGGTAAGCTTGTAGCCATTATTCATCATTATTATTACTTTTCTTTTAATAGTACACAAAAAGAGAACTGAGGCTCTGTATGTATGAAGGGAAACACATTCTTCTCAGCATTATTTACAGTCTAACATACAGTATACATTTAGAAAGCAGTGGCAGAAAAATGGAATAAAATAAATGTCTGACCTTTTCTATCTGCCTTACGTTTTAAAAATTCTTTGCCTGTTTTCTGTCACTGCTTCTACTAGGTCCTGAGCTTCCAAACAGATCTTTCCCCCATTCAAAGAGCACCTACTGCTAATCACTGCACACAAAATCTTGCATGTTCCCTGTTTCTTCTGTTCTTTATTTTACTTTGAGTATTTATATAGTGTCCTCTTGTCATTCCACTATTTTGGAGACTGGAACTCTGATCATTTCTTTTCCAGGGCTGGTGAGTGTTCACAGCTCTTTCTGGGCTTTGTGTCCTAAAATAGATGAAGGAGGACACTGCCCATATTGGAGATTCCACTGTGTAGGAAAGAGACTAATTTGCAGTGGTTCACTAAATGAATTTGAGACCAATGACACTTCTAGCATGTTACTTGAGGATATGCTTGCAAATGAGAAAGTTTAGTAGTCCAACCTGTTTTTTCCTGTCACAGTGAAAAAGGCGTGGTCCTGATATTTAAGCTGATGCCTTAAAATATACTAATTCAGGAAGAGTGCAGGGGTGTGCCTCTATTTCATGGGCCTACCCAAAGCTACTATCTCTTAATATGATACAAGGTCTTGATAGAGGGTTAATTCCTTAGATCTAATATTGGAACTTTCTACATAGTACTGTCTTCTTCTTTGTGTTTTTTTGGGGGAGAGCTTACCCTTCTTCCCCCTTTCTAAACTCCAACTGTAAAACATGCTGCAGTTTTTATCAAGACAGCACAAGTTCATTCTGAAATCGATACTTGGTATGAAGTGCCTTTCTAGCCACCTCCCAGCGATTATATATCTCACTGCTTTTGTCAATCTGCTTGACTATGGAGGCTAATGGTGCATGAAAGAATTTTAAAATTTAGGCAGGAAAACTCATTGTACAACTGATGATATAAAACAGGATCCTCAGACATTGAGATAATCGTTTTGAATCTATAAATTCTCAGTGTTGTAACAAACAAGAATAAGTGGAGCATATTTTTACTATCAGCGTGGGTTAGCTACTGATATTATTTCTGTAGTCATATGGTAGAAATAAACCTCTGCTATAGTATGATATGCAATTACAACTGAAATTACTAGTGAAAAATTTCTAGGAACTGAAGTCCTAACTGGGTAAAGAAATAAAAGAGGCTTCATCATCTGAAGTATTCAGAGCATTCCATTTTACATACTCTTGAGGGAGCCTAAGCAAAGTGCAGGGCAGTGAAGAAACAGACCTCACTCAGGCTGTGGGAGTAATGCCTGAAGCTCTGAGAATGAAAGCAGTCACTTTACATGTGCTGGTTTTGTTCTGGAATTTCTTCCAACATGGAAACTGTGGACCAGCTGCTTTGAATCAGGTAAGCCAAACTTAAGCCACAAGCAAGGTCTTTCTGTTCAGTGCCACAGGCACTGGGATATGTGGTGAAGAGGAGTCTAAAGCACCTTTTGGAGGAGGGTATTTCCTAGTGAGATGAGTCTTCTTGTCTTGGGCATTCATTTTGCAGTTGCGAAAAGAGAATTCAATCTCTGCTGAATCACTTCAGCCCCAGCACAGAAAATCTCATGTTTTCCTTCAATGGTTCAAACTTGCTTATGGATTTCTTTCTAGATTATTCCCAGCAGTCACAAGCATTGTCTTACCGATATATTTATCCCATTGAATTTATTGCAGTGGTGTGGAATATGACACTCAACTCTTGGCTAAACTCTCCTGTAGCATTTTTTTCTTGACTAAATGTTAAAAGAAATTGATCAAGGATGATTTTTAATTATAAAAGTGCTTTGAAAAAATTTTTTTTCACCTGTATAATTAGAAGACATTTTTAAAGAAAATTTTCCAGTCAATTAGTCCCTAATGAAGCTCAATTTGTTTTACAAATTAACCTTTTCTTAAAATAACAGCATGATTTAATGCAAGAGTTATTCTGCTTATTTCAGTCTGTACTACAAATCCTCTCTTTCACAAATATACATCCATCCTAAGTCAATAGGAGATAGGATTTAAGTTAGTAGGTTTTTGTTCCCTAAAGCTTAACTTACAAGCTTATACGCTGACTATCTAACACTGGAATACTAAGGCTGTTCCCAGAACTTTGGTTTGAACTCTGGCTTCATTCTTGCTCCAAACCTTGTTGTACTGTGGTCCTGAAATCAGTTTATTCACCCTCCATGAAATTGATGGTACCATATAAAATCTGGTTGCCAGTTTTTCAGGCTCCTCACGATTTTGCTCTCTGTTTATTGGAGTCAGCCCCGCTGCCTTGCTTAGTGGCCAAGCCTACTCTCACCTGTGTTTACGCATTTCTGCTCCTGATCGTGTCTGATTCTGTCCTTTCTCTGGTATAAAAAAGCTAAAATTTCCATGGAGTCAGTGGAATTAGACAAGTGTAAGAGGATTTTGCGTTGTAGGAAGATAGAACTGTGCTTGGCTGTTGGTTATAGAGATTTAAGTCCACAGACCCCATAGCCTTCTCTTGCATACACTGCAGTTGCAGAGAGAGTCTTCCCAGGGGTGTTTGGGGTCCGTGCTGCCCGTGTGCTCTGCCCCATCGCAGATGCTTCTTTGTTATTTCAACTGAGTTCTTAGTACAGCTGTCTGTTCTAATGAAACAGGGAAGTGAAATGTTAATTGGTATAAATGGCTTTTTTTATTGCATGGATTTTAATTTGAAGTAATCATAGTTCATATTTTAGGGTGCTACGTAAAAATGGGTTGTTTTATTATGACAGTGTTCAGTAGTACATCACATTAATCATTGACTGAATGAAGTACTACCATTAAAGTCTGCCTGTATTTACAACTATACATTTTTACTGCATTTAGGTCAATGTATATGACTTGTGACTAATGAGATAGAAAATAATAAACAATAATAACAGCAGCTGAAATATTTGCCCTTCTCAGCCAAGTTTCATCACTGAGGAGGGTACTTTTAGAGACAGTAAGGGCGGTTAAACATTCAGTTCCTATTGAAAGTGCATAGAAGTTGAGTTCCTTAGCTTTTACTTGTACCTCTGAGAGGTTTCTGTTTAATATTGTTGCTGAACACTGCCCATGCATACTGGCAGCTGTAACAGCTTTGAGGCCAGGTTCCTTTCTTGAAGGTGAATGCATGGTGCTCATTCGGTCTCCCACTGTGGTTGTGCGTTGACATGAGAGGGGGTAATGGGACGGGCAGTGGTGCCTCACCTCTGCTCGGCCAAGGTGGCGTTGTGGTTCACTTCAGTTGCTTTTAATGCTGGAATACTGCTGGGAACTGTGTCTAGAAGAAGATCCTGGGGGAATACCATCTCTATTCTGTATTAGAGAAAATCTGCCATGTATAAAAAGGTCCTAGGACTCTGACTGATTTGTGCACCTCTCCTACCCTTAAGAAAGGCAGTTTCATTTAACTGTAGTAGGACAGACAGGTCTTTCCGAAAGGGGTATTAGGCTAGCTGCTATGGAGAAATGATGGTTGTAGGCAACCTGAATTCCACTGGAGTTCAGCTACACCTTCAGGGAAAAGGCTGACTGAGGTGGATACTGAAAGCACCTCAGGAAGCTCAGGTAAGAAAGCCAGTCTGCGTATTACTCCAAGTTATTCTGAAGAGAAAACCACAGCTGACATTTCTGCTTTAAATTATCCTTCTGCAGCCAATGGTAATTTTGAAGTGGCTTAGAACAGGAGCTGGACTTTTTTTCATTCACTTCTTTGATTTGTAATGGTAAGCCAAATTTAGACATAACTGTAAGCAAGTCCTGTCGAAATGAGAAGTCTGGGGCTGGCTTGTAGTTAAGTGGGCTTATTTACATTTAGAGAGTTCTGGACAGATTTAATGACTGGAGCATTTGTTTCTCTTCATCCTGTCTCCTACAGGCACTAGCTTGTACTACGGAAAGAAACAAAATGCAGGTTAACAAGGCTCTTTTTTAAGAGGTGGTTAAGACTGAAAACAACAGCAGTATTACAAAACTGAGTGATCACAATTTAAAATATTTACTGATGAATATAGTAATGCCTGTCATCTTAGAGGTATACACTCCTCTACTCTGTTTGTCCCACCATATTCATTCAGGGTGAGATTTTTGTGTGGCACACATGCCTGCTTATTTAGTGAAACATTCACATGATGTGCCTGTCTTTCTCAGTATGCAGAGTTTAGTGCTTCCTGGATTTTTCCCCAATGCTTTCACATTAGGAGAACTGCTATATGTCTCTGCCTGTATACTGTTCTGTTCTCAGCTGTGTCTGTCTAGATGCCATGCTCAGCAGCGTATGGATTGCCTTTGAATAGAACCTGAAACAGTATGGCCCTTGCAGGCTCGGGTGGTTAAGCATTAGTGTCATAGCAAGTAGAAGATGGTGGCAACACATCACTGAAAAGAGTTGCAAGTATATGCAATATATCTGTTTAATGATCTTATCTCAATTCTGTGATCTTTTCCTGTACCTTTTTAAGAGTTAAAACATTCACAATCAAGGAGGAAAAGAGACGAACAAATACAGTGCATCTCCCTGTTAAGGACCCAAGTGTCTCCAGCTTCTGGTTTCCATTAGAAACTCCAGGTCTTTCAGTACTGTGGAATAAGTGCACTTTTCAGATTTTCAGCTCAGGGCCAAATAATCTCTTCTGTTAAAGGACTCCAGTAAGAGTGGTACTCTCTTGTTTCCACCCTTTTGGACTGAAGTGACTTTAAACGCTGCACGCTGAGCTGTTATAGTTGGGTGAGTGCAAGGTTAGATATCTCACCATGATTACCAACAGTGATTTTTCAAAAAGTGAATTTAACATGGCAGTCAAGAATAAAACAGCTTGAAAAATTGTAATTTGTCTCACCAAAACACGCAGTTAAATGGAAGAGAAATATATGTCATTAATTAAGTAGGGTTGATTTAGCTGACAGTGGTAGAAATTTGAGAATACTTTTATTATGCTCTAATTCTTCTGTGTTCGTTCTTCAATGCAAGTACTGTACTTGGAACTAATTTTCATCTATTACACATTTCATAATAGTGTTAGTCTGATTAATTAATGCATAATACATCCTGGAGACTAATTTGTTTACTCCTAGCGGGCTCATTAGGACTTGCTATATGAATATGAGATTAGATTTTAAAACAAGCCACCTTCTAAAGATTGAATCATATGTCTGCTTTGCAATAAACTGGCAAATGAAATCTGGTAATCTATATTCCTCATTGATATGCACAAGTGTGTTGAAAGTTTACTGAAGCTAGACACATAACTAGACACTTCTCACAACTAAAAAAATGTATTTCCTTAAGATAGCTATGGCTTTATATATTTCAAAGTGAAATAGTGATTTGTTCGGACAATTTGCCACTACTGTGAATCTGAATGGAGTATTACATGCATTTTTACTTTGCATTCAGATGCACGCTGTATTCTCATAGGTTTTCATCTTTGTTATTTCACTTTCTAATGATATTGTCTAACCAGAATGAACGGATAGCTCTGCACTGAAGCTAAACATTCACCAAATACAGTAAAATTTGGGAGAGTTCTCTTGAGTGCTGTGAGTCAGTCTAGAATTTGTTGCCTGCTGCTGTACAATAGTGTCACATTGTTATAACTTTTTACCCAACTGACCTAAGTGGAACTTTAATTTTTTAAGTCCTGTTTTTTTGTACTAGCATGAACTCTGCAGGTTTTCTAACACTGGTGCAAGCAGTGTTAGAGAATTGAATATCATTGCAGAAGGAGCCAGAGTGGTGGCTCCTCTGGAGTATATATACTTATGTAATTATATATAAGCACCCATATATATACGTGTGTGTGTATCTAGATAGTGTATATGAATTTATAAAAATACCTTACTCATTACTACCCTCCTAGTTCTGAACCAGTCATTAAAGCTGGTTTCTATTCTTTCTGTTTTCTATGTGTTAGCCTTTTCAACAGAAGAGGAAGCAGGTCAATGCTTTCCAACAAGTTGTGTCTTAGGCCAGTATTCTCTGCAGACAGGTGACTTACAAGCGTTAAGGCAGTTATAGTCAGTAACTACAAGTTCTGAAATAAATCATTATGAACATGCCTTTCATTTCCAAAACTTGGAATGGAAAACTTCCCAGAACAGGCTGTGTAATGAGACTTAGTGAGC
>WEKW01017782.1:220-15674 GCA_013389905.1 Sula dactylatra | reverse complement strand
TTGACAACACTGTCGGAAACACTTAGCGTTAAATCTTGATCCCAGGAACACAATAGAGTTTTGTTTTTTACTTCAGTAGGAAGAAAATGTGCCCCTGAAAGCAGTTAGTGGAGTCCCCAGGACAAGCTAATTTGTTTTGCTAAGACAGTTCAGCTATGTTAGAAAACAATTTCAAAAAGAATTAAACTTTCCTCTGGTATGGACAGGACTAATGAAACTTCCCTCAGAGCCCATCAGCACCATTCATTTATAATCAACCAGAGGGACTACTGTCTAGTGACAGGAGACACCATCCCATCCTAATGGAAACCAGTAGCATCCGCTGTGTGAGTCGATAAGCAAAACCGACAAGTTAAGATGTCTGGAGAGCTCTTTTACAGCAGCAGGTATTTTAGGTGATTCAAAACAGGGTAGGCAAAGCTTCCCTTGATGAGTCTTCAGTGTCTGTCCTTATCTGTAACTGCATGGGGCTGAGTAAAGTCCTTTACCTCAGCAGTACTGCTGCCTGTAAGTTCAACTAATAAGATTCTGGGAATATCTCTTGCGTGACAGTTTTAAAGAAATGAATTGTTTAATATTAAGCAACTGCCTGAAACTATGTAGAGGATAAGCAAAGCATATAACTGTCCTTCAGCACTGTTGATTAAAGGTTAGATTATTTCTTCTGGTTAAAACAATTTGTCTTGCCGTTGATATTCCCACGGCAGAGACCAGTGCTCATGTGCAGAAGGCAAGTCTAGCATCATACAGAAGGTTATGTGTTCAATACTTGGTACTCTGAGCTCCCCACAAACCATCAAGACAGAACAGGAAATTCAGCACTCTTCCTTCTATATTACCAGTTTGCAATCTTTTATTAAATTACATTGTATGTAATTAAATTACATTGTATGTAATTATTGAGCAAGGAATGTTCTTGTTAAGTGGCTTTGGGAAGTAGATATTTAAGTCACCTGCAAACATGTTTTAGCAAGCTGCAGGTTTCTATGGAGATCTGAGCCTTTATTGATAGCCTATGAATGGAATATTTAGCACCAGCTAGAGTGAATAGTGCAAAGAGGTGTAGATGTGTAGTCACTTAGAAATGCACAATACTTAGAATAATTTACAAGGTCCTCGGAATCTTTGACCTGCAGAGTTGAAGCATCCATAAGCAAGTGAGTGTACTGGGACATAAAACACTTCTGGCAGCTCCCGCCCCATTGTATTACTTAAAGCCATATTGTTTCTGCTTCTCATTTTGAGTTGCATAGATTTACCTCGGAGACATATAGTAAGAATAATAACTAATCATCTGGGTTTTTTTCTCAATTCTAATTGACATGCAAACACTCACCACAAATTTTTCAGCTTTTTCCACCCTTACAGCTAGCGTAAAGGCATGAAATGTGCATAAAGGCTAGCATTGCAGGATTTTTCTTTTTTTTCTCATCAATATTGCTGATGGAAAAAGAAAGTTTACTCCCCAGCTAATTACTTAGAAGCTTGTCCAGTATTATTTCCAGGCTAGCAGACACTGGGAAGTTATATTCATCCTTTGAGAAGAAGAATGCAATAATTAAATGGGATGAGAAAGAGTTTGAATAATTTTTGAAGATGCATATTTAATCTTGGGTTTGGGTTTGGGTTTGATATTATGACAAGGCATGTGTATTATACTGATGGAGGTGAAAAGCTATCTGTCTCTTACAGGATGGAGATGCAGAGGTGTATATCAGAGAGAAGGGAGTGTGCATTACAACATATACAGTAATCACCCATGTGATTAATTTAAGGGCACTGGTGTATGTTCTTGGATTCTAAATTACACAGCTGACTTAGAAAACCATAGTCAATAATTTGCCAAAATTTCCTTTATTCTGAAGATCACCTGTGCAGCTGATGAAAGTGTGTGTTTCCAAAGGAAAATTATTCTTTTTGGTTTTTGAACACAGAGCACAGTAAGTTGTAGTGAGCATGCACACACTAAACAGCTAATTTAATTAAGCTTCCATAAGCATCATGCAGGATGAATTCAAGGATAGTCAGCATTAACTCTGGCTAATTTCAGATGTTGCACAAGATTAAAAGGACTTGATGTTTTCAACAGCAAGATGTCTTAGGCCAGTTTCAGCACTACTACTGAAAAAAGTAGCATCTGTCCTCTCCCCTCTGTTTTCCAAGCTGGCCATTCATTTCAGTCTTTTGCTCTCTGCCACTACAAGCATTTGTGCAGCTGCATCATGAAAGGGATAAGGGAGTTAATCTAGATAAAAATAATCTAGCATCATCTAATTTCAGAAAGCTTTCTTTTATACATTTATCTTTTTTAATGCTAGCAAGACCTTAAAAAGGCATTGTCAAATACAAGGTTCTTCCCCTAAGTTTAGACATAAATGCTGCCTCTTACACGAAGGACATTGGATTTTGGCTCTGTCTGAAAGCAAACCAGATTCCTTTCAATATTCTAGGGCGTTTGTATGATATTGTATTAGAAAACCTACTGTTTAAATCAGTTGGCTTCCCATCCTAGTTTACTTCATATTATGTTAGTTTGTCAGCAGTTTGCTTTTTCTCCTACCACAGTTTCAACATATCAACACTGCAAACTGCTCCAAATTACATTTCATAGTACGCAGCTCCGTTTCTTTCGATACAGAATAAGAGTGCACTGCCATCAGCGTCTGTGCTGGATCCCTTCCAGAAGGAGTTGTGCTGTGTCGGTGCGTGCGTGGCCATGGTGTTGTGTATGATGTGCGCCTCACAGCAGTAGCGCTGTAGTTTACTGTTGGCCTGAGATCTGAGAATCTCATGAGATTATTCCATAGAATGTCTGGTTTTATTTCATATAATATTCTGAATTCTCTGAACTGCCTTACACTAATTTCACCCCAAACCCAAGGTAACACAATGTGAATCCACCCAATATTGTAGCCACAGGGAGAAGTTTATAGTTGAAAGCAGCGTTACAAAACAATTTTGAATTTGGGCACATTTTGAACAACCCTCCTGATAATGTCAGTGCCTACTATGGATCAGACCTGCTGCCATGCAGATTGCTGCTTGCACTCCCCATTTGTGCAGTCCTCTGAAAGCCACTGCATTTTTTTTTGCTGGTAGAAAGTAGTGAGTGTCATTGTTCATCTCACAGGTGTTTCAGAAATGTTGAACACCATCACTGAGTTCTGGGAGAATCGAGTGGACATTTGAGTAGTCGCCTTCCCTGAAACTGCAGAACCTCTAACAGGTGAATTGCTATGGCAATGAAGGAAAAATTTTCAGTTTGATGTTACCTAAATCATTGGAATCAGGTATAACCCTGAGTGACTGAAGCCACAGCAAACATGGCCATTTACACCAATAAAGACAAGACTTCTCCTCTAATCTTGCAGTCTATGTACTAAATCAAGATGGACTCTAAACGAGGTAGCTGATGAGAAATATGACCTATGTGTTTCTTTTAATTTTAAAAGAACAGTCAGTTGAATCTGCTTTATTGTTTGATTTACATCCTTCAATGTGTACAGTAAATTAAAAACTTTTTTTTTTTAAATCTGCTGAAATCCTTTTTCACTCCCTGTACCTAATACTCTCACCTCCCTCCCAGGCCACCTTCTGTTTGTCATCGTGTGCATTGCACAAGTACAGCTTCAGAGGAGCAATATTCCCGCTTTAAACAAGAATCTGCTTAAAAATTCTCTTTGAGTAAAAAATAGAACAACATAGAACATCATCCTTCGTAATCACTTTAGTAAGAGACTGAAGTAATTTCTTATCACCTTTGCAAATTAGGATTCCGCTAGCATGCTTCTTATTTCTTCCAAAGTTTGTCTTAATGAATACACCAGTCTCAGTCAGTAAGAGAAAATGGTAGAAATGCTGTTGGAAGAATTAAATTATACTCAGCAGTAAGTACACATGTTGACAATAATACTTTTTTGTTTTTACAGATAAACACTAGATGTTGAGGTCACAAGGAAAATAAAAGAATAAAAATGTGATTCTGTTGAGAATTATTTTTCTAAAGACTTTACATTTAAGAACTGTGAAAGTAGGCTGTAATTTTGCTTATCAACCAGATCAATAATCCTTTCTTGAGATTATTTCCAATTTCCTTTACTGTGATGTTGATTTGGAGGGAAGATGGCAGGAGTAGGAGAAGGAGAGGAAACAGGAAAAAGTCATTTTTTCTGTCTGCTGGTAGACTAGCAATCCTTAAATCTTCAATAAAATTGCAAAACTGGAAACATAACAGAGAATGTTCACGTTTATTCATTTTTCTCAAGTACATGATTTATACAAAATTGTTACTTTTTTTTTTCATGACCAAATACTAGGCTTATTCATCTTACTCAAAAAAAGAAAGAAAACACATTCATTTCAGAGGGAGCAAAACTGAGTCTCTTTTTTTTTTAAAGGAGTTATGATTTTTAAAGAAATCTTCCACGCATTAGGCTATGCTCCCTGTGTGTGCCAGGAATGCCCCAATAGGATATTTGAACTTAGCTAAGATTTTCAGGAGTAATTAATAATTTTCTGTTCTTCATTCTTCATATGCTGGGAATTTGGTGCAAATATATCTTGATGCCCCAAAATGAGTATTTTTAGGTTCTCCTACCTCCAATATGAAAGTTTCTCAGAAAATGGCCAGTTAGTTTGCATAGCCAGATCTAGTTTCTTTTACTAGGTAAGAGGGTTTATGAGCTGATGGATTTGCACATTGATATAATTCTCCAGAACAATAGCTTTCTTCACTTTGTGCGAATCAAAGTTGGCAAGACTAGATTGTAACACAACAGATATGTTTTTCAACTGCAAAGCTCGCAGTGAAAGGAGTGAAAACGGAATGTGTGTCCAACTTCCCCAGGCTTCTCACAAATCTACTTCTGGATAAGCCCTTTTCCTTCTAACTTCCTGCATCTGGGGTGCTTGCTGGTTTAACAGTGATCCTTAGAAAGTATTTCTTCCCAAATCCCCTCTATTCCTACCTGCATTCTAGCTTGCGGAGCTATATGTAGAGAGAACCTGTTACTTTCTAAATATTTTGGTAATGCTGAGTTTCCCCAAATACTCCTCTGAAGTGTTTGGGTATGCAGTTCTTAAGGATTGCTGCTTATGTAGGAATAGTATGTTTCATTTTCTGTCGTTTTCGCTTCTACTGATAAATCGTTCTTACTGCAGACTGAGATAAATATATTTCTTTATAAAATTTGAAATTCTAAATCTTTGAAAAGGCTGTTGGCTAAGACTTGCAAGACATGCAGTTAAACTCTGCTTATCCAAAGTTCCAGTTTGGAACTTGCAGGCAAACAACCTGTATGGGCAGACTCCGTCATGATACACACATACTATATATCCATTAGTTGTGTTCAGAGGAGAAAATTATAGGTTAGCCAAGCTATGTTAACCTTTTCATCCTCTTAATTTCTTAGTGTCTTTGTGACGTTTCACTTTGCTGATAAATCTTTTCTCCTTTCTCCCCTTTTTTAATCCTTCAAAGATTTTCTGAATCTTCATCTCAGTCAAAAGAATTTGTTCCTTTTTCTTCTGTTTTCCCCCTCCTGGGAGTGCTAATACCCCGTAAGCATGTCCAGTTGCAATATTACATATCTAGCCAGATGTGAAACAGGATCAGAGATTAATTGCTGATGTGCTAATAGCTTTGCAGTGGTTTAGCCAGCTGTGCAGCAGAGTGCCCTTTACACAGGGATGGGGACTGCTGAACTGAGTCTAGTCCTTTTGCTTTCCATTTGTGCCAATAATTTCCTTATTGTTTTATACATTAACATCTGGAATTAATAGTGAATTCAGATCTGCTTATACACACGCCGTGTAGATACAGAGATACAGACATCTACACAATGCGATACGCCGGAAGGATTGCTGGGAGGAACAGCAGTCTGATAAGAGCTTGTCTGGACACTACAGCTGGTAACAACGCTTAGTTTTTTGCAAAGCGAAAATAGAAATCAGAAGTAAATACTTCTTTAGCATAAGCATTTTATCTGGAGCTTATCCTCAGAGAAATATGAAAAATCAAAACACAGACACCGCAAAAATAATAATAATAAAAAAATTATAAATCAGGTACTACACCAGCATTCTGCTGAACAAAACCCTCCCTTTCCAAAATGGGAGTTTTGCTGAAAATCCCACATACAAGGTGAAGGACAGACTGAAGCATGCAGCCTGCTGATCCAATGCTTCAGTGAGAACAGATGGTATTCTGAAACAGTCCATTTGTGATCATTCCATAATAAAGATTAGAGTTGCATATTCCCCAGCAGAGGTGCTTCCGGCAGCCTGCCAATTCACGAGCAAGTTCTTGGCCCTCCTCTTCCAGCATTTGACTCCTTTTTGGTTTTTTCCAACTTATCTGAGTCATATCATTTTTACAAATATAAATCTTTCTATAAAAAGATAAAGAAAAGGTTTTATATTACCATTGTTTTCTTGTTATAATAGTCCATTAACTACAGTAGGGAATTGTTTTATTGTTCCAGACCATAATCTTATAGTAATGTTTTTAGTCATACACATGTTGGAGCTGTACTCCATTTCCAAGATGTGTGAGGTTGATAATTACACAATGAATGCAGGGCATTCTCACATTGAATTTGTCCTTGTGAGCTAAGAAGTGTTGGGGTGTTATAACAAGGCAGCAGCTGTAACTGACATTCTAATCACAGTTGGGAGTCAGATATAATAAATTAATTTCTTTTTTTTTTTTTTGTAAGTTCGCTGCAAAGTGTTATTTTACTGGTTATAGTAGAGCTCATACCCTGACAGGTTGTTTAGTAACAGGCAACAATCTGATAACCTGGGATAGCAACACTGAAAAAATAATAAGCTGCTTATAAATGCTATGCATACAGGTATTACATCACACTTTTAAGCTTAATGTGATCTGAATTTTGATGCATTTCCTGTAAAATTGATAACTCCATTTTCAGAGGTCCATTCTTTTCTGTTATTTTTTTTATATGGCATGTCAGTTTTAGAACATTGTCCATGTGTCATCTTATTGGTATTACATTTGAAATAACATATATCTATACATATGCTGAAAAAAAGTCTTTAAAGCAATGCTTGAACTATGAATGCACACATCAGTGTATTATAATAATGCATAAACAAATAGGTATTCAGGCCCTGATTCACTCAGAGTTGTTTGGAAGGCATTGCATTCGTACTGTATTTTGATCAAAGTAGGTGTTCATTAAAATTAAAACAAATGCTTTCTTTCACCCTTCCTCAATTACTTGCTGTTCAGTAACCATTCAGATAAGGAAGCTTTGTTTGAATTCTATAATTCTGATAACACTTGCTGGAATTATGCCAATTTGCAATCTATGAGATGGAGAACAGTGATACGTACATCAAGGATGCAGTTAAGGTTAACCAGTGTCTGTATGGGA
Organism: Sula dactylatra; assembly: GCA_013389905.1. Lineage (NCBI taxonomy): Eukaryota > Metazoa > Chordata > Aves > Suliformes > Sulidae > Sula > Sula dactylatra. The sequence goes on along the minus strand of WEKW01017782.1, from coordinate 8,277 downwards.
TGTACATAATACTATGTGTTTCTTTCTCTCCATAAATACTGAGTTTCCTATTATGTTAGGTAATGAATGTAAATGCCATCTTACTGTAAATACCGTATATTATCTCTGAAGAGGTCTTTTCCCTTCCACTATTATTTTAGGAATCATTAGAGGAACCTTTTTAACATTTAATACTTGGTTACATTGCTGTGCCAGTTGCAGTGATTGCCTCACCCTTGAGGATGGTGGCTCTGATGACAAAAATAGGAGATGTGAATGGTAGGACTTTTATAAATAACACTGAATACTTTTTGAGAACACGGCCCAGCATGGAACAAAATGCCAAATGAATATGTCTGAAGTTCTGAAACAATAAGTAATTAAGAATTCTGGGTACTGTCTTTACTGAAAGAGATAAAAGGAATGTAAAAAGTGCTTGGCTTCTTCTACAAAGATTCTTGACTGGTATAGCTAAAATGATGCTGTTTGCTTGTAGTGCATGGGTGTGCAGGGTCAAATATATTAGTTGTGTTGTATTATTGGAGGCAATTTTGTAGCTTGACTATACCATGGCATGTTCATATCATCTCTGGGCGGGCAAAGAAATAATTCCAAGCAGGCCACAGCCTTAGAAAAGCAAGGTCGCTGAATAAAATTGAAAGATCTTTGAAGAGAAGGCTTGAGCGAGAATTGTAATACTTGGTGCTGTTGAAGTAAATTCTGTTCAACGCTAATCAGTGGGAATTGTGACCATGTTAATAAAAAGAGAATATGATAATTTATTAGGTTTCTTTCTGTGTGCTGTCATTTTCTCACCTAGAAGAAATAACCATTACTTTAGGTTAAATGTTTGTGTCATGGTTTTAGCTGGGATAGTTAATTTTCTTCACTGTAGCTGGTACAGTGCTGTGTTTTGGACTTAGTATGAAAATAATGTTGATAGCACACTGATGTTTTTAGTTGTTGCTGGGTAGTGCTTACGCTGGTCAAGGACTTTTCCAGCTTCCCATGCTCTGCCAGGTGCACAAGAAGCCGGGAGGGGAGGGGGCACAGCCAAGAGAGCTGATCTGAATTGGCCAAAGGGATATTCCATATCATGTGACATCATGCCCAGTACATTAACTGGGGGGAGTTGGCCGGGGGAAGGAGCGATCGCGGCTCAGGGACGGGCAGTGTCGGTCAGCGGGTGGTGAGCGGTTGCAGCTCTTGTGGGTTTTTTTTCCCTTTTCCCTTTATTCCCTGGGTCTCGTTTTATTCTCTCTCATTATTTCTTTTTATTATTTTTCTTCCTAACAATAAAAACATCTATAAATCTTTTTTTCCATAGAACATGTATTTCCACATTGTATTTGGGAAAGACCTGAACTTTAGTCACTTTGATGAGCTTATAACATCACCACAGTACTGGAATGTCCTTTACCTGGTGCAGTTTGTAAAAGTTGCTGACTTTTCAGCGGCTCAAGTATCAGTAATGATCTTCATGCTAAAGCTAACACAAGCACTACCCTCCCAAGTGGAGCACAGTAAAGGTAGGATGTTTACTTACTCATTACTCTTAACTGTCTGGTGAAGTCAAACTCCCACAGACTAGCACAGGCTGACTGCTTTCTAAAGGCACACCGGCTACTCTGTCTGCTTGCTACGAGTAGGTAAGTACTGCGCTTTTCCCACCTCTTGTGACAATGATGACAGAATCATTGTTTTGTAACTTTGCCCAGAGGATGCTAACAAAAGAAAAGCTGGTGGTGTCTCTCCACCAGTGCAACCTCTTCTGTTCTCTTTTATAATGCTTCCTTGCACAGCTCCTTCCTAAAAAGTCCCTATCCCTCTCTTGCTTTAAATGAACACATGTGTTTTGTTACATGTCCCTAAAATACATCATGATCATCAAGAGGAATGAGAACTTATGTGTCCTGCCATGAGAATGGTGTCCTGCCATAGCTTAGTCTCTCTGTATGGCACGGAATAGTCTGGTTTACAGGCTGAAACATTTAAATTCCTCATAGTTATAACCTTGGAGAACCTCTGAAAGTACCTGGCAGCTCTGTTGGGCTGTACTTCTGGAGCAGTTAGCACAAGTGTCACATGAAGTTAGCACATGAGCTCTATTAGAGAAACAGGATATACATACATATATGCAATGTGTACCTGTGTGCACATTCATTTTTATTGTTAGGTGTGAAACTTGACTTTTTCTATTCCAAAGCAAATTTTGGGGCTCTTCATGTTTCCTTTCTGCTTTTCTTTCTTGTATTTTTAAACCACTGTTAAATTACAGAAATACAGAAAGCAGTTCTGCAGGATCTGTAGTATTACTCTAGCAGATAACAGCATTCCCAGTTTCTGGATTTGGCATTCTACTTTTTTCTTCTCTATTTCTCTAGCTGAAAACATTTGCTTTTGGAGACGAATGTAGTCACAATGGTATCACACGAAATTTTAAGCATAGCAATATTGTTAGTGTAATTCCCAAAGGTGTGTGCTATGTCTAAAGCCAGCAGTGATCTGAATATCTGAGAGCTTGATAAAAGCATGTCTTTGAAAATAACGTGTAAAGATAAATAGTTTTACACAGGATCTTTGGTGAATTTAAAATCAGGTAAAGAGCAGTAGCAGATGTCTAGCAGAAGCAGGTGTGATGAAATGGTTTATATCTTCTGAGATTTCTAGTCCTGCATGTTTGGTCTGGAGTGGGGAGGAGTCGCTGAAGGCAGCAAAATAAACTGACTCTCCACACCTTCACCTGCTGTTACTCGGGGGAATGGGATGCTATGTTATCTTCCATACCTCTGCTTTGAAATTTGTCTAAGGTTACTCAGAACAGAGACTACTTGAGTTTCTGAGCCTAAATCTGGGGAGAGAACAGTTGTCCTGTTTTGGGGGCAGGGCAGAAGGAAGGTTCACTGTTAGAAATAATTTTTTCATGGCCATGCATTTGCATCTGTTCTCACACTCAGGCAGAGTTAGGGGAAGGATGTGAGACCATCAGAATAAAAAAAGTGGCAAAACTAAGTGGCAAGAAAAATGTTAGAGAAATAGTTAACTATATGTTTGGTTTATTTATTTAGTCTTCTTTTTACTTCCTTATTTAGTAGTTAAGTTCTCTGTCTCCTTTTTTGACCGATTCATAATTGGTGTAATTTATATCCCAGTTTACTTCACGTTTTGAATTTTCTTAATGCGTACCTTTCAGTTGCTGAATAGAAGTAGATGTAAAACCGATACAAATAAGGGAAAGAGCTGCTTCTCACTGGGTTTAGCAATCACTTGGGCAAATGTTTATAAGAAGTGTGCCTGTATTCCTCCTGAGGTATGGATATATATGTAAAATCAAGACTGGAATTTCTCTGTACCTTGAACTAGACACTGTTTAGCTACATAAAACAAAGAGTTTGCCAGGAACCCAATGAGAAGCTTTCCTGTGTGTGCTTCTGTTCTTCACACAACAGGTGTGTAACTAACTTTAAAGTGAAGTGATCTCACTGGAAAGGGCAGACCCAAGCCCGCAGTGGGAGATGTTCTTTGGGCAGTCACCAAGAACATTGAAGAGTAACTAAAAATAGATGGATTTTGTTGCCTTCGTGTTTTACACTGTTTGAGTGTTCGTTACTGCAAGATGAATGGCAGTAGAGGCAAGGCATTCCCCATTGTCTCTTTCTTGTGAAAGCTGTTAAGCAGCTTTTGAATGTGCCTGCATCATTCTTGGTTTGTTTTCTCTTAACTTGGGCTTGTTTCTCTAATCTCTGTGAGTTCATTAGTACCATGAGATCACTCTGTGCAAAGACTGATTGAATACGTGGAGGTAGACCTTCAGCTGGCGTAAATCAGCCTTTAATGTTCTTGGAGTTTGACTGATTTACATCACATTATGATTCAGTCTTTACCTCCAGGCTTAAAATTTATAAGCCAAACAATTTATATTGCAACCGCTTCACACTGTCTTACATAACAGATATTTTACATCCACTGTCTCCTTGGATCCTAATTTTTGAGTAAAGTTTTTAGTTATATTCAGGCAAATGACCACAGTGTTATTGATCGTGTGGTTTTCCAGACAGATTTTACTTCGTGAAGTTCCTTTAAGCTAAAGAACCGTCATGTTTGCTGCTGCATGCCTTTGTCCACTGAAGCTAATTACCAAGATGTGTGCATAAGAAAAAGCATTTCTGTTCTCATCATCCTTCTCTGGCTGTGATTCATTCCAGGTTGCCACAATCAAGTATCTGTAGCATCACAGTTCATTACTGCGTAAGTGAGTTTGGTGTCACAGAATCATTGTTTTCTTCCCTGTGCCCCTAGCTGAGAAGAGGAACAGACTGTAATTACGAGGGAAGCCTCTTCTGTCGTACATGTGCATATGCATGGTCTTGGAAATCAGCAGTACTAAAGAAAAGAATACACAAAATAAAAAATTTTAAGTAGAATTATGAAAATATATGATTTGAAGGTGATGACTGAAAAAATTATTTGAAGATGATCCTATATGAAAGATAAAAGGCAGTTCAAGCACCTATGGTTAATTTTGTCCTGAAGAGATGAAGTAGGATTAAGAGTATTTATATCCAACTTGAATTAGCTGACAACTTGATTACAGAATATTTTGTTGATTGATAGATACATTCAAAGAGATTGAATCCCAGTGCTGAGGAAAAGCAACTCCAAATCCAAGAGTTAAAATGTAAGAAATAGTAGCATGAGTCTCAAAATCATGTGGTATTTTCAGTTACAGTTCTGTTTCAGGGGTCCCTGCTAATCCGTTCACCCTGCTCCCCGTTGGGTTGGTACAAGTGTTTGCTGAGTTGCATCATAACCAGAATAACTGAAACTATTACAGTTAGAAACAAAATAACTGGTTTTGGTGGCAAAAGGGAGTGTGGATTTTTTAAACGGAGATTGTTTCCCCATATGGCCCCACAACAGCTATGCAGGTACCAACCAGCGAGCAGCCCTTCAAAGAGCAGCAACCTGCCCATTGCCTGACCTGTGCTAGAATGGCCGTTTGTGTGGCCCCGCAGTGAACTGCTGTGAGACCTCGAACTGATTGCTGGGGAGATGTTTCTGGTTTGGGTATTGGTTTGATTTGCAGATTTCACTTAGTAGTCCCACAAAAAGATGTGCAGAAGTGCAGCCCTGTGATGGGAGGTGCCCAAAGAGGGTGATTGTGCCAGCCCTGCCCTGCACTGCAGGCGGCTGGTGCCCAGCAGGCTGCTTTACCCTTCCCCTTCCTAACCTCTATTTTACCCTCAGTTTTAAGGTGGTATTAAACAGTCATATATAATCTGTGTTTTACTTAGACTACACTTTTTCTTATTAGAGTGGATGAAGGAGCTACAGGCCTGAAAACCAGTCAGCTTTTCCCATGTCTAATCAAAGTATTAGATTACTAAAAATACAGTATGCAGTTTTGAACATCAGTGCTCCTTACTCTTGTTTATTGCTGCTGTGGTATCATGGAGTTCCCATTACCAGTAATACAAGTAGTTACATTGTGTAATCAGTAGAGATATTTTAGATTTTTTTTAAACACAAAATTAAGGAAATTAAACCCCAATATTTGCATTACTGCAGCATCAAAATTATAATTTTAATAGTCCAAAGACAGTGCAAAAAATGTTTCATATACCAAACACCATTTCTGCAATTTTCTTCATGTTATTCCATGCTCAGTTGCAACATGACTACTAATGCAAATACTATTTTTTCAAAACCCCATGACGATTATATTATTCTTATCATTGTTACATCTCCAAATATTAAGTTTGAAAATGTCAGAAGATACACACAGTGAATATGATTTAATGATACTGAGAAGCCATAACATATTTAATGCCTGATTTTGAAGGATTACTTTTAAGTTTGTCTTTATTAATGCCAATTCTTATTTAATTGACAGGGGTTTTTTTAACAGCATTGCCAGCAATTTTGCCAGTATTGTTGGCAAGTTACTGTGTCACTTAGTTTTAGAAAGTTTTTTGCATGCATTATTTTACTTTTCCTTTCAATAAAGTGGTATTCCTTGGAAAACAAAACAAAAAAACCCAAACCAAAGCAACAAAATGGAATCATGCTAAGCCTTTTTTGACAATTCATAGGATAACTGATACCACTAATAAATAATATGGGAAATTCTCCAATATTTTGCATACTAGCTGAAAGTTCCTCAATCTGTTTTCTTTTGATTCTACAACAGTAAGGAGATACATACTGATTTTTACAATCAGTTCGTTGGGCTGGTGATACCACATTGAGGCCTTATCAGCACATTGAGACCAATCTCTCAAAATGGAGTTTAGGCTAGATTCTAGGCTAAATATTTTTTGTTAATGTAATTAGATGATTTCCATAATGTGGACTGAGACTCAAACATTTGATCTCACTAATACAAAGGTTGTGTCTCAATGGGCCTTTCTGTAGCTTGTGCTACTGCTGTGACTCTGAGTGTTCATTTCTTGTTTTGATTTGAAGTCCCGGCTCTTGTGACAAAGTGATGATGATCTGTACCATAGGTAGCTGGTTGTCTGTTCAGACTAACATCTGTTAGACCCAAAATTTTGTTGAAGCCCACAAGTAACAAATGAGAAAATCTCAGTGTCCAATTATGTGTATGGTACTAGTGTATTATAGTATACAAAATAACAAAAAACCAGCACCAAAAATTGTAATGATAATTAGTTTCCCCAGCTGTGTAGGAGAATTGGGCAGTTGTTGATGCATTAGAAAGCAGGGGGAACACGGGCTGGTCAGTCAAAATATGCTGTTCATCAGTGTGCTTAGGATGTGCATTTTTACTACTGGACTCCATCCCAGAATTATTTGGCTCTGTTTTGTAAAACATAGAGAACTTCAGCGCTCTTGTCCTTGATATAATAGAGCCTTACAGCGTCACAGTTGTAGCTGGTTCACCACTATACAAAAGGAAGGTGCACATTCATGAGTATACAATTGTAGCAGACCTGGTGCAAAACAGTAAAACGCTGCCTGCAAATTAAGCCATCAATACTGTTTCTTGTATACTACTATTTTTTTAAGGGTACAAGAGAAGATGATAAAAATGAGTCCTGTCTTTAGTTCCTAGTGGCTAACTGGAGTTTTTCCAGTAGGTTCTAAATTAGAGCAGGATGTAAGATGGGAGCCTGCAGAGGGGGAAAGGTAGGAAAAAGGAGGGTGCAGCAGGTATTGAACAGCAATACAGACTGATATGAATACAAATTAGCTCAAAGTGAGACCTGGGTAGGATCTTAAAAGCAATGTAGATGAACTCCATAAAAATTCACTACATGTTTCAGTAAGGTTCTTTGAAAATCATTCTGGCATAGAGTATATATTTTTAACACTTCACAGTAAGAGCAAAAGCAGAAGTATACAGATTTTTAAATACTTATTCTAAGGTCAAATTAAAAGATTTCTCAGGCTCCTCAACTAATCACACATTTATTAAAAATCTATTTAAAGCATTCCATTGTTCTCCATAAATATGCATGTTTATATTACTAAGTGCTTTACAGATTTATTATAATTCCACCTAAAACCCTCCAGTGGCCAGAAAACTTCATATTCAAGTCCAGGTGTACACACAAATCTGGAATGTATTTATAAGATGCTGTAGCATAGTTATTAGGAGTATTATTAATAACAGCTATTTTTGTTGTTGTTTTTGATTGCCAGAAGAGAACACAGAAGCTTGCAGCTGGGATTCTTTGAAGCAACATTCTATTCTGTAGGGAGATGTTATTTCAATAAAAACAATGAAATCAGTTAGCATAGGTAATAAAATAATTATAGTAATTTATTTTGGCTATTAAGTGTTGAATCCCCTTAGCTAATCATCCACTTAAAGCTGTTACTCAAAGTGCCCTGGTTGCTTTTGCCTTAAAGTTAAACATCATGAATTCTTATTCACCGAGAAATCCATTTTTAATGTATTCCTGTTGTGCTTTCTACTAGTGTTAATCTGAACACTATCAATAATGTAATGTATTGTTACTCCAAACTAGCAAAAGGGTACTTCCCTTTGTCCCATCAATAAAAATAGTCATTACTTGACTTCTTTGTATCTGGCTACAACCATACTTGAAGCT
>WEKW01017781.1:271106-294828 GCA_013389905.1 Sula dactylatra | reverse complement strand
CTACAGTGAAGAAAATTAACTATCCCAGCTAAAACCATGACAGGAAGGAAGCTTCTTTGGGAGGTGAGGAGATGAAGTAGAGTCATTCTTTGTTGCATTTCATTTTTATTGCAGGGGCTGGGACATCCAAAACAGGACAGACAGAGGAGCTGTCTATTGCGTGGGAGGCTGTGAGAGAGATCATGGACCCCACTGAACAGGTATTAAAACCAGGTGCTCAGGTCAGACTGACCTGGCAGAACTTCCCACTGTCTGAAGGAATGCATACTTCTGTACTGAGACTTTACTTGCTTGGTCTGCATCACCTTTGGCTTTTCCTCATTGAGCTTGTATGTTGATAAGAAGCATGTCTCATTAAGCGTTTGGGTCTGAGGGGTGTCCATGAGATTTTGTGACCATCAAGTGATATTCAGTATCTGTCTGCACTTGGATGTCCTGTAACTACTATGTAGTTTTGGCTTAAGACTTGATAGTGCAGTGTTAGGTAATGATAGAATTCCATATGCAAGCAGCTGCTGGCAGTCCAGTCTCCTGTCCTGTATGTGTCTGTGCTTTCTTTCAAGCATACTGTCTGCTGAGGAATTCATTATGATGCAGTTCATGGAGTCATTCATGAGTGTTTTTCCATGGAGGAAAAGTCTTATCACACCAGCCATGGTCACTTGTTTCCAATATCTCTCTTGACATTTGACCTATCAGTCTGTGCCTATACTTGAGTCATCTGGCAGTAACTGTAGTTTTTTTTTGTCTTGGTGGGTGGTTTGTCTTATTCTTGCAGTTTTAGTACTAGGCCTAGGCTAAGCGGGACAGCTGAGCAATGCACAACAGGATAGGTGAGTGGAGGGTGTCATGGGTTGTGATGGACAAGTAAGGTTGGTCGTTTTGGTTTAATGGTTTTGGAGTCTCTGTGTTGCCAAAGAAATCAAAGGGAATTGTTAGTCTGTTTTGCATGGCGGGCTTTCTATTTTGGAAAGCAATATACATCAACTGTGTGCCTCTCCATATTTTTCTTGAGGTGGGCCTGGGCTAAAAGGTTACAGTTCATGAGTCATCAGATAAAGATGGACTATATGAGCAGGTGCCTGATATGGCTGCTTATCCCAGAGGCAAGGGCTCAGGAGGTGAGGGGAGCCATGCGGGAGTACTGGGGGAAAAGGAGGAGTCTGGCATATGGCTATTGGGGTAGGCAGAAGAAGAGGGAAGGGTGTGTACTTAGTAAGGGTATTAGTTTGTCCTTTTGCATTCACTGATGTTCCTTACTCAGTATTGCAGATAAGAGTGGAACACATGGATTTGCCAGGTTAGTGAAGTGGGGAAGTCAAACAGGGATGGTTTGCTCTAAGTTAAGGTATTTGTCAGCATCCCATTGACTTGGTTTTCGTGTTGCTGCAAAGGTACAGTAGGGAGCTGGACACAGGAAGCAGGAGGGGAACAGTGTGTCCTGAGAAGGTAGGTTGGCACATGACTACTGAGGGATGGTGCCACTGAGCACCTATGTGACTAGTTAATGACCTGTTTTGAAGGTGTAAAGTGACTCTCAAAACTACATGCAAAGCAGGTTGTCCATCCCAAGCTTGTCAGGCAAGGTGAGCAATGAACAACAAACCATAGCAGCAGTTATTTTTGAGGTGTGGAATTGTTTGTGAGAGTGTTACCACTTCCAGGCACAACAGTTGCTTTGTCTCTCTGGTTTTCTAAGTGCCATAGGTGATGGTGGCCACAACATCCAGCCTTAGACTGGGAGTGAGCGGAACATCATGGCACTTCTGAGGAGGGTGTCATTGCAGATAGGACAGTGACCAGTGTGATGCTGACCAATAGCACTCCATGTCTGCAGATGAAGAGGATACAGGTGATTGCAGCACCATCATACGTAGCCATGTGGTATTCTTTAAAGGATGGCTTTTGAGCCCCAGTGTTTTGAAAGGGAAGTTGAAGGTCCGGTGCTATCTTTGTGTGGGTGGCCAGTTGGTTGGGGGAAGTGCAGGTGTGGCAGGCAGGGGCTTTAAAATCAGTGTAGCAGACTGATCAGAGATGGGACACACTTGGGGTCCTTTATGCTAAACATGAGTGTCTGCTGGGCACGGTGGTTTCAGACTTAGTCTGTGTTATTCTGTGGTTTTGTAGTTTCTCTTGTGTGTCCCATACTGTACCTTACTCAGGTCTTGATGTCTCTTGTTCAATGTGTCAGGTGGGCACATAGGTAGCAGTATCAAGGGTCTTGCTAGCCTCATCAGCATAATGCTGAGAGCTTGCTTGCATTATTTGTCTAATGCACAGAACTGTCTTGTATAAACTTCTAATATTTGATACAAACATCGATATCTTTTTGTGGTGATAAAGACAACCTCAGCTTGGCTGCTTGAGAGCAGTGTGTATACCCTGAGCTCTTTTCTGGGACTTCTTCCCTGCATCTTAATGTTCTTAGATCTTTAAGCCTGGCTTGTGCATCCTGTTCTCAGTTTTGGACTTGCTATTTACTCACAGGTGATGGTGTGCAACTTTTTTCTGGATGCCGTAGATTATTCCTTATGGCCCCATGTATGTTCTTGCCTGATGGCATCTCTGGAAGTCAGTCTTCTTGCTGAGTTTTCTTAGGTCTCTGGGTCACATGATTTGTAGTGTTTGTTTGCAGTGTTGATCTGTGCATGTCTGTTGCAGCTGCTATGCCTTGGGGCACAGCAATGGTAGAGTTGGGGAAAGAACAGCAACAAGAGTGTATGATTAATGTTAATATGCATAGACTGTTTGGGAAAGCCTGTGTAGCCCTTCTCAGAGCCAGTAGCCATTGGCAGTGGACAAGCACAGTAACTTCCATAGCATTTTGCAGGTGCCAAGGGGATGATGGTAGCTGTGTGGAAGAGGCAGCTAGAGTGATAGCTGAGCAGATTGCATCTCAAAGGTGTTCAAGCTTGCATGTACGTAGGGCTTAATGTTAGATTGAATCTATTTCTTTTAATGGCAGGCTGTAGTTAGGTTCTAGATGCTACTCCTACAAGGGAACAAAACCTCTGGAATACTTAAGCTATTGCTGTGCATCCAGGTGACCTGTCTGATGTTTTTGCAGATGCCAAGGCATGAGGTGTGCAGGGCGATGGAGGAGAGTTGAGGGGAGCGCTGTAGGAAGGTGAGTAGGTGTGGATATAGAGAAGTTGGAACTGATGGCTATATGACTCCATTATGGTATTTTTATTTTTGTGTTGGAAGGTATAAAGCAATGAGCCAAGACCGATCTGGGCACTGGAGGTGAGTCAGACAAGGTGAGTGGCGATTGGTGGGCTGAAGTTTCAGTTCTTTCTGAGGTGTTGGGTTGCCTATAACTTCACCAGCAACACATGGTGTTTGGGTGTTACAGGTGGTGGGTGAGGTTCAATGTGGCAAACAGAACTGATGGCAGGGCCATTGGTAACCCTCTGGATGGTTTTAAATGCATTGCTTTATCAGCATAGGACTTGTTGAGTCCTTGTTATTGCTTTTGTAATACAAAGTATATGGAGATGTGTGGCAAGCATCGCATTGTAGTTGTTTGAGGGGTCATCTCTTGGCGTGGCAAGTTAGGTGGTGTGTGCAGTTCTGGCCTCAAGTGTTTCCAGTGTTTAGGGCTTTTACTTTTGTGTTCTTAATGGTGTTGGGTCTTCAGGCCACAGTTCTTAAGTATCCGTTGTTTTGGTTTTAATGGGATTTTTCTTTTGGGTTGTGGCCATCTCCTTTTTCAAAGGGATGCTTTAGACGTTTTGTTCAATCATGGCACCATGGGGTTTTTGTGCCAGAGGTGTCTTCTCTGGGGCAGTCATTCAGATTTGTAGCTTTTCTGAGTCTTACAGTTGTGGGTTTTTGTGGGGTGTGTGCCTCTGGTCTTTGGTGCATTGGGGTTGTAGCTGCCTTTTTGAGGACTGTAGTAATAATAAAGATAGGGGTAGTATAGGTTTATATTTACACGGATATGTGTTGATGTGTCAGGATTACTAAGGCTAAGATTGTACTATCCATATGTGGACCAGTAGCTGTAGACAGCCAGCACAGTAGTTTTTGTTGTGTTTTCTGGCCACTAGAGGTTGGAGTTCGGTGTTTTGGGGGCAGAAGTTTGCCTAGTTGTTTAGTGGGTCGATTCTTGAGTTTGCCTTAACTTGTGTATGTGGGACTCAATATTTGGGGTTGAGTTTTTTTCTAGCTTTAGTCAGAAGGCATATTGAAAACTGAGAGCAATCTTTGGTCTTGTCAAGGTGTTGGTCAGCATCCAGGTGACTTTATATAGTTTTGAGTAGTGTGCCCTTTTTGTGTGGAAGTTGCCTGGGTCCCTTTTTTGGATAGCCTGTAGGTAATGACAAGCAGGGTGTACAGTGCCTTTTATTGTGTTTAGTGGGTGCTGCAGGGCAATTTGGATCTCTGCACAATGAGATTGAGGGAGTCTTGCCAGAGCATACAAATCAAAGAGGAGGAGCTGTGCATGTAGCTGTCTGTATTCTTTAGGTTGTTGTTAAAAGGCTGATAATATGGAATTGTCCAGAGTGGCAGTGTGTTGTGGTGGGCAGTCAGGCAGTTTTGGGAGTGGCATTATTGTGGCAGGTGAGGGGTGTGAGAATTGTTTTGTGTGGTTGAGCAAGAGGTTATTTACAAAGTGTTTGTGCCTACCCTTGTATGTATGAAGTATTTTATTGTAGATTGTATTTCCTGTTGAGTGTGGTTTAAAAGAAAATTAAACAGAAAATGCAGCTGGGGGAATTTTTTTTCTCCTGGGGTGGCTTTTTGTTCCCAGTCCTGGCTGCTCTGTGAGGTGATGTTTATTGGTGATATGTGGGTGGAGGTCAGGCTCAGGATGGGGTTTTAGCAGGCAGGGTGATTTTCTTTTTTTGCAACCCTGGGAACTCTATTCCTGGGGAGTGCTGCTGATATAGGCCACAGCCTGTTGTGGCGGGCTGTTGGCTACTGCCTGAGAGGGAGGGGTAGTTTGAGTGCTAGTGCGATGAGCAGTGTGTTGTGAAGGTATCTATTGTATAATTTAACATATGTATCAACCCTCCTTCCCTTGTACAGTTTACGGTATCTATTTACCTATATTCCTTCCCTTATATGGTTGAATGTACTTATGTACCATCCCTCCCTTGTATGGTTTAATGACTGCATGTTTGTATTTGTGAATTAACGTATTTGCCTTTCCTCCATTGTGTGAATGCACGTATTCACATATGTATATTCCTACCCTTGTATGTTTGAATGAACATGTCTATATTCCAGCCTTGTACGGTTGTATGTGTATATGTACCTATCTCTGCACTGCTGTACAGTTGAATCTATCTAGCTTGTAGGGTTGAATATGTCTATACTTTTGTACCCTTGTATGGTTGAATAAATATATCAAATTTCCCTTGCATCCTTGTATGGTTGAATCAATGTATTTACCCCTTCTGCTCTTGTGTGGTAGAGTGCCTATATGTACCTTATCTCCTACTAGTGTTGTACACCTGAATGAATGTATGTCCCTGTGTATCCTGCTAACGTTGTATCATTGAATGAATCTATGTCCCTGTGTATCCTGCTAACGTTGTATCGTTGAATGAATCTACATAACTGTTGCCCTACCCTAGTTTGGTGAATTGAATATACAGTTGTATTGCTGAGTGTGCGTATCTACTCTCTTCCCTTGTATGTTTGAATGAATCTATATAACTGTGTACCCTTTCACCGTTGTATTGTTGACAGAATCTACGTACCTTCCCATACACCCTTGTATAGTTGAAAATAACTGCCTACCGTGCCTTCGTTGTATGCTTGAGTGAATGTGTATACCTATCTACCCTCCCATCCCTGCATGGTTGTATGAATCTACCTACCTACTTTCCCACCCTTGTATGGTTGACTGCATCTACCTCCCTTAGCACATACCCTTGAATGGTCATATGTATGTACCCACCTTCCCTCACATCATTGTACAGTTGACTGCATACAGCTACCTTTCTTCCCACTCCTGTACGCTTGTATGCATGTACATACCTAACCTCCAGCCCTTGTATGGTTGAGTGCATCTACCTGCCTTCCGTTCCACCCTTGTGTGGTTGAGTGTGTGTATCTATGTACCTAACCTTTTACCCTTGTAAGGTTGAATGAATAAACATAAATAACCCACTGCTACAGTATGCTTGAAGAAATTTACCCTTGTATTGGTGAATGTATGTACCTACTCTCCTCCCTTTTATGGTTGCATGAATGCATCTACATACCTCAACCCTCCTTTGTACAGTTGTATGATTGTGCAGTTGTATGGCTGAACATGTGTCTACGCTCTGTGCCTTGTGTGGTTCAATATGTGTATGTCCCTTCCCTCCCTTGTGTGGTTGAATGTATCTACCTACCTACCGTTCCCCTCTTGTATGGTAGAATGTATCTGCCTAACTACCCTACCTTTTTGTGGTTGAATGTATGTACCTACATATGCTCCTACCCCTGTATGGTTGAATGATTTTATGTACATTCTGTCCAGCCTTGTACTGTTTAAAATACCTACCTACCCTCCCACTTTTGTATGTTAGAATGAGTCTACCTTTTTATGCTTGAAGGTATGTGTATACCCTTCCACTCTGCTATGGTTCAATCACACTACCCTTTAATGTGTGAATGTATGTACCTACCCTTCATTTCCTATATAGGTGAATGAATGTCTCCAGCTACTTACCCTCCCTTCTTTGTATGGTTGGATGAATCAACAATTACATGGTTCAATTTTCATATAAACACTTTCTAATTGTGTGGTTTATTGTAATTACTGGTGTACAATTGCATGTGTGTACCTAGTTTACCTGCCTTGTATAGTTGAATGTGTGTATGTACCTGTCCTTCTTCCCTTGTATGGCTGAATAACTGTACATACGTATCTACCTTCCTTCCCTTGTATTGTTGTATGAATCTACAGATGCATGGTTGAGTGTATGTACAGAGTACTTCACTTGTGTGCTTCAATATGGTGTGTACCGTATGTCCCTGGTATGGTTTGTATGTATGAGTGTGCCCTCCCTTCCTGCCTTGTATGGTTAAATGAGTGTGCCTTTGTATTGTTCAATGTGTCTACCTACCCTCCCTCCTTTGTACAGGTGAGAAAATGCCTGTGTGTGCACTTCCACTGTTGTATGGTTGAATACAAGTATGTCTGCACCTTTCATCCCTTCTGTGCATGAGTCTACATATATACCTATATAAGGCAGCCACTCTTGTCTGGTCAACTGACTGTATGTAGCCATGTAGGGTTGATTGACTGTCTGTAGTCGCCTTGTCTTGTGTGCAGTTGAATGAGTGTATCTACCCAAGTACCCTCCCTTTGTTATGTGATTGAATTAAGGTGTATGTGGTCTTCCACTCCAGTACGGTGAATGAATCTACCTACCTACTCTCCAGCCATGTATGGTTGAACATATCTCCCTACCCAACTCCTTTGTATCCCTGAATGAATCTGCCCTTGTATGCTTGAATGTATGTATCTGTCATCCCACCCTTGTACATATGTATGAATATATCTGTGTAACTACCCTACTACCCTTGAATGGTTGTGTGAAGATACCTGCCTTCCCTCTCACCCTTTGTGTGCTTGAATGTATGTTTGTACCTACCTACCACCCACCCTTGTACTGGTGAATGTATGTATGTCCCTATGTATCCTTTTACCCTTGTACAATCAAATGCATGTTCCTTTGTAACTATCCACCCTTGTGTGGTTGAATGAATTTACCCTGGTATTGTTGAAAGCATGTATTTACCATCCTCCGTTGTATGGTTGAATGAATGAATCTACTTACTGTCCCTCCCTTGAATGGCTGAATGTAGGTATAGATCTATGGTTGATAGTATGTATAAGCTTTATCTCCCTTGTGTGGTTGAATATACATATGTATCTACTCTCTGTTGTACAGTTGAGTTAATGTATCTCCCCTGTGTAGCCTCCCGCCCTTGTATCATTGAACTGCAGTAGCCTCTAACAGGTGAATGTATGTACCTACCCTCCCTCCATTGTGTGGTGGGGTGAATATATCTCCCTACCTCCCCTCCCTTCCTTGTATTGTTGAATGAATCTACCAATGTATGGTGTAATTTATGTATCCAGCCTCACTCCTGTTTGTGGTTGAATCTGTGGTTCTATGGTTGAATATATATTTAGCTTGCCTGCCTTGTATGGTTGAATGTGTGTATGTACATACCCTTCCAGCCTTGTATGGTTTGATGTGTATGTATGTACCTATCCTCCGTCCTTTATGTGTGGTTGAATGCATGTATTGTTTTATGGTTGAATGTATCTACTTTACCCTAGCTCCCTTACATGGTTGAGTGAATGTGTATAGCTACCCAGCCTGCCAGCCTTGTTGGGCTGAATGTTAGTATGTCTGCTCCCTCCATCTCTGATGTGCATGAGTCTACACATAAATCTGCATAACCCCCCTACCCCAATGACCGTATGGAGCCTTGTGCGGTTGAATGAGTGTACAGAGCCTTGTGCAGTCAAATGAGTGTACGGACCTACATGCTTTCCTACCTGTGTGTGGTTGAGTGAACCTACCTACTGTGTACCCTTGTATGGTTCAGGGAATCTAACATTTTTTGGCTGAGTGTATGTGCTTACATATGTACCCTCCTACTGTAGTATGGTTGACTGAATATTCCTGCCCTCACTCCCACCCTTGTAGGGTTGAATGAATGTATCTAACTCCATTCCCTTCTACCTTTCATGGTTGACTGCATATACCTACCTTATCAAAATTGCTAAGCTCTATACAATCAAAACCCTCCCTAAAATACAGAGCTACCCCACCACCTTTCCTTCCTTGCCTATCCCTTCTGAAGAGCTTATAACCATCCATTGCAACACTGCATTCATAAGTTATCCCACCATGTCTCTTGACTTGTTATAGCAGGAACACTAACTCTCATGGTTTTGGCTGGGATAGAGTTAAGTTTCATCCTAGTAGCTGATATAGTGTTATGTTTTGGATTTAGTGGGAGAATAATGGTGATAACATTGTTTTGGTTGTTGCTAAGTAGTGCTTACACTAGTCAAGGACTTTTTCAGCTTCCCATGCTCTGCTGGGTGCACAAGAAGCTGGGAGGGGACACAGCCAGGACAGCTGACCCCAAATGACCAGAGAGATATTCCACAAAATATGATGTCATGCTCAGTATATAAAGCTGGGGGAAGAAGAAGGAAGAGGGGGGACATTTGGAGTTATGGCATCTGTCTTCCCAAGTAACCATTATGCATCATGGAGCCCTGCTTTCCTGGGGATGGCTGAACACCTGCCTGCCGATGAGAAGTAGTGAATGAATTCCTTGCTTTGCTTTGCTTGTGGGCACAGATTCTGCTTTACCTATTAAACTGTCTTTATTTCAAACCAGGAGTTTTCTCAGTTTTACTCTTCTGATTCTCTCCCCCATCCCACCAAGGGGGAGTGAGCAAGTCACTGTGTGGCTTGGTTGCTAGCTAGGCCTAGACCACAACACTAGCCCAAAGTGGTGTGATTTTTCAAGTGGAGAAGCTGTGATTTTTCAAGTGGAGAAGCATACAGATGTGCTCAAGAAACAGCAATCACAGGGGAAGGTCACTGCTGATCCAGTCTGGGGGAGAAGTCCTGCCTGGCCCCAGACCAATTCAGTAGCCTTAACCCTGAGTTAGCTTAAGTAAAACCAACCAACTGATGGGCCAGCAAAGAAGTTGTCTCTGAGTAGAGTCACTGCTCTGCTTTGCATCTTACCCTTGTAGCTGTGGCAAATCCTCTGTTGCCTTAGGGAAAAGGAAAAAAGGAAACTGTCATACACAGAGGAAAAGAGAAAGCTACATGTGGACAGCATGTTCTTCCTGGGCTGTGTAGAAATTAGCAGGACCCCTAAAGCACAGCATAAATGCAAAATAAACATTGTGTTTACAGAGACAACCACCACTCATTAAGACTCTTGACCAACAGATGACACCACTACCTTTAAAGAAATGGGGAACAGAGAAGCTGTTGCAAATTTTCCAACCAAAAGTTATAGCCTTTCCTTCCCTTCTATGAATCCGGCCTAATATGTCAATTTGTTTTTCTTAATTGCTTTTTGTTTATATTCTCAAATAGTTATCCTTGTGAAACCTGTTGATGCTCTGTTTTGGTGGCTGGAGACTGCTTGTTTTCTCTGATTTAACCCACTCCCACCACAGTTTTTTCTGCAGCCAGCTGCAGGTGTAGCAACAGGGATAACTACCATGGTTTTGACATCAGAAGGGGCCAGTGTGGGGACTGCTCTTCTGACCCACTCTGTGATATATCATAGCCAATCTATAGGGATGTGATGTCATCTGCCACAGTTGGCCTTGACACCCCTCAGCATCCCTGCCTCTCCACAAGGCTAGGACTGCTGTAAAAGGGCTGTCACTGCTTCAGAGAGGACTGAAACCATCTTTGATTATAAAGGCTCTTCCCTCACTCAGAGAAGGAGGTATGGGAGATTGTACAGACCTATACTATGAATCCTCAGTGCCAAGGAGGAAGACACATGCTAAGAGCCACAAAAGTCAAACACACGCAAATGATTTATTCAATCAAGCCAGTGCACTGTGTGACATATCCTGGAGGGAAGCCTGACAGCACCATTGCCTCAGATCCAAGAGGCTGGACTGGACAAGATAAAAAAAAAAAAGGACTGTCAAGACTAGAGATGATTATGTTTGAGAGGATCAACTGGAAGACCAAGTTGACTTTTACACAGTCTATGCAGGAATAATGTGGACAATAAGTTCATCATAAACATTTGATGATTCAGGATTGATAGGAGAACCTGCACCAAGTCCAAAAGATGGGGGTTGGATATCTCATCAGTTCCAAATGCTAGTTACAGCCTCTTAATGGCATAGCCCTGTGATGCCATGGAAAATGATTAGTAGCATCTTCACAACTTTTCTTCCTCCCTGCGACAGGCAAGAGCAGTGACAGGAGAGAAAAAAAACACAAATGGTTACTCTAACTGTGCTAAATCTGCCTAGGGTGCTGCAAAGCATTGAACTGTGTCTGGTTTTACACCCTGCTGACAAACTCTGCTTCTTGTCTATGTGGCAGAAGCCTGTGGAGGCAGATGGTGTCCCTGCCCAGCCCTGCTTTGAGGGGACAGGCACTTCAGCACACATGGCTGCACAGATACCACACTTAAAAGAATATAGAAACTGCATTGCAGCTGTTTTGGTAGCAATGCCTGGAGTGTAACTAAACAAAACCAAAAGGTTTAATTTTGCAGGAATTGATGGCTGTTGATCACAAGCAGTACTTGTTGTTATTGGTGGATGCAAGGGGAATCTTCTGCTTTCAAAACATACTAACTACTTGAGTGCCCATGACATACGTGACTTGCTCCTCTGAACTGTGCTTGGATGCCAGAGCAGTATAAATATAAAAGTCTCTTCTTAGTTTTAATCCTGATGAATTAATCAACAGACAATATTGCAGGGAGTCCCTTCAGACTGAGTGATATTTACATAAGAAAGTACAAGGGCTTCTTCATTACTTATACATGGGTTTTATATAATTGAAGTTTCATATTGCTGTAAGCCCTAACAAAGCTTTAGGTTAAAATACAAAGCAATTTTTGGATGTTAGTACTAATTAACAAGACACAACTTTAATGGCCCAATTCTGGAAACTCTGAGGCCTACAAGTAATGAGATGTTAATGATGCTGTCCTCAAAAATGAAATTATGAAGATGTATTTGCTTTTGCAGAAATGTATCTTAAAGACAATAAGAGCATCTCTTCATAAAAAAAAAAAAGCCAGATTATTTAACAGCAGCAGTTTCTCAATCAAAAACCTCAGAGGTACTCTGTTATTAAGAAAAAAATTAATATCATGTTATGAATCAGTTATAAAGATCTGTAGTCCAGTAAGTATTACTTTGGAAAATGATAAAGTTTAAAAAAGGCCGATTCTGAAGTAAGACACAAACTTAGTCTTGCTAATTGCCACAATTTTATTTCTATTCTTATAGCTTTGAGGTCAATATATACCGGGGCGGGGGGAATTACAGTGTTCTCGGCTGACTGTCATAGACCAGTGAGATGAACTGCCTGCACAAAATGTCTATCTGTCCCACTGAGTGTAGTAACATCCCTGAGGGATAAGAATGTCCAGACAGCAATTTTTCCTGTTATCAGCAGCATGTAACTTAGAGGGGGAACTCACTTTCTGGAAGAATCAGTATCTCTCCCCCAAGGAGAATTTCTTTTTCTCCAATGAGGAATGCTAAGTGCTTGGCAGAACAGCAATGCACTTGCTTGTGCCTCATGATGATTTTTTCTCCTCTTTGTTATCCATTGGGGCATCTTGAAGAAATAAGGAGCAAATGAATCCCTTTTGGCAACATGTTGCCTAATTTACATTTAACTTTATATGTGTTTGTTTTCCTCTTGCTAAAAGCAGAAGTAGCCTGTATAGAATTCTTTTTCTGGCTTTCTTGAATAATGCGTAGCATATGGAACACTGATTCTAGGTATCTTTGTCTCTCCTCTTTAGTTTTTCAGCATAACGTCAGTCTTTAATCAGTCTTTTGACTTAGGAATCACATGTCAAAAAAAAAAATCAGGCACAAGTAGCTCTTGAGATTGAAACCGAGGAGAGGGTAGTTCTTCAGCATTATCACCCCACAAAGTTACAAAGTCAAATTGCAGAACTCACCCTTCCAGGAAAAATTATGAAAGAATAATAATAATAAAAAAGGAATCCTGTCTTGGTGTTTTGAAAGGGACAGTCTTACGATTGTGAGAGTGTGTTTCACACTACCCTGCTAACCATGAGAAACCTACAATGAGGTTTTCCCTGATTCTATTGCAGGACAACTTTTTGGAAAAATGTAAAGGAAATGAGATAACACAGATAGCATAAGGTGCTGGTTCACACATTTCTCTTCCACTATAATGTCAGACATCCACTTAATAAAACAGTTATCCAACTCTGAGCCTGGACAAACACTGGAAGTATTAGCACTTCTCACAAAAAAAAAAAGTCACTTCACTGATCCAATATTTCATACAGCTGATACACTAAAGATGGTCTGACAGGATTTGGTGCAACATGCTATAGGAGCTGGACTCCCCTTTTCCCCAAAGCTTTATTTAAAAAAAAAAAAAAAACATTTTGTTTAGCACTGTACCTCTGAAACAGGCCAGCCACAACAGACTGAACACAGAGGAGGCAATGAGCTGTGCCATAAACACGGGATAATGAAGCTACTGTAGAAAACATAAGACAGTAAACCAGCACATATTGGGTTGGTCTTGAAACCATAGTAAGTTCATATTGCTTAGACTAGTGGGGAGGAAGTCAAATCTATCACCTAATTATTTTTGGCTGTCCTTTATCACTCTGTGACTTTTCAAAGGCACTTTATTAGGAACCAAGCCCCAGCACCGTATCAGGTAAGCAAGTTGTGTCTAAACAGACAAACCAACAGTAGCTTTTGCTACAACTCTTCCACCAGGGACATCTCAGATAAAATCTGGATTACACCTCAGTGAGGTCCAAGCTTTTGCCATTCTTGGCCTGCTCAAGTATAGGATATCCTTTGAATTTGCACTGAGCTAACATGAATTTGGGATGACTGGAGCCAGATACCAACTGTCAGGATTATCAGTGAGGTTTCAAATCAGAATTAACAGAGCTGAGTGACTCCAGCTGTCAGTCCAAGCCTCCCAGGATGACCACCCATGGCTAGTGGCCTTCCATCCAGAACATTTTGATGATGAACTCACCAGGAGGAGCTGATATTGACACTTGGCACAGGTACAATATTCAGAGTTGATGGGTTTCCCATCCTATGTTGGAAAGTGTAATATACTCATTTACCAGCATTACTCCTCCCTGCAGAGTAACAGCACACTCCCCTGTCACATATCTTCCAGGGAGTGACTGAGAGACATGGGTTTCTGCCCTGCTCCAGCTAGCAGAATCTGTGCTGTCAAAAACAGCAGAGCCACCATCTGACTTAAATTTCAGCATGGTTTTCCATTGTGCCTGTCTGTCCCTCTATCCTTTCAGCAATCAGACTCAGCAATTTGTCCTTGAGTTTTTCAGCATTGTCAGAGGCTTAACACTAAAAAAGAGTACAGGTGGACTGAAAAATCACCAGCTGGGTAAAGAGAGAGTCAAAGAGTGTGAGCTTAAAAATCCAGTGACAGAAAACCAGATAAGATTCAACCTCTTTTCCACTTAGAGATGCAAAGAGATGACTGCTCAGCAGGTAGCTGTCATTCAGTCAGTGCACTCAGTCCCCTGCCATTCACACATCATGCTGCTGGTCCCCAGCCTGAAAAGTAGGGGAAGAAATGCCTTGTGACACTTGAAGGAGATAATGGACCAAGTGATAGGGTGAGATGTTGGACTGTCCTCTGGGGAGAAGAAATTCTAATTGGCTATAATGAGGACAGCTTTATATACTGACAGTGGTGCAGTCCCCAGTCAAGGAGACAGCCACATGCTGGTATGTCCACTTCTGCAGTTTTTCAAGACCTAACTGGAAAGGACTGTGGTTGTAGGGTTTGACCAAAGGGCTTGGACTAGAAACCTGCAAAGGTCCCATCCCACCTCTATTACTTTGAAATTTTTAAGTACTGTGATCTTCTATGTGTGATTCTATTTTGATTCATACCTTCCAGAACAGATCCTATGCTGAAGCAGTCTGTCTGGCACTCCAGCTTCCATGCCTATTTTTAAAGCAAATTCAGCAGAAGAGTTAAAGTTCCAGAAAATGGAACTCCTTTAACAACATGTCAATAGAGGGCTGAATAAAGAAAAATTGCATGAGTGATCTAACACTCTTTCCTTAGAAAGGCAGCCAAATGAGTTCAGCATCGATATCAGACATGAAGGCACAGAAGAGAAAATCACAGATATCCCAAGTCAATGGAAAAAAATCTTACCTAGCACTTGCATCTCCTCAGATATGGACCAATGCATCCAGCAGACACACAGCCATGTAAGATCACAGTCCATAAACACCTTGCACACATTAGTTTCTGTTGGGCAAACACAGCTTCTGCAACGTATGTCTGCACAGCACAGTCCCAAAGGTTAGATCTTTTCAGTTGCCAAGTAAAGTCACCATGGTGTGAACTCCTTCCTCGCCTTAGCAGAACTACTAATTATTCATTTATCATTATTTATTATTCATTTATAGCCTGTGCTCAGTGGTGCCAGCTGGTGACTTTTCAGCAATAAAGTACTGACAGAGAAGAAAGTAGGTAAAGGCAGAGCTTTCTGTTCCTAATCCCCACAGGTTTACACAGTGTGAAAAGTTGTTTTGAACACCACATAAATATTTTAAATTAGAAAGAGAAAGTACAAATAATGTTATTCAAATATTCCTGAGTATTTAGTTTTGTTTTTTTTCCTGTAGATTCATATTTGCCTGCAGAACTTTGAGCTAGGTTTTTATTACCCAGAGATTGCAAACTGTGCTTTTGACAGCAACAATAACACTGTATTTTTAAATGTCAACCAGTGTCTGACATCTCCTTTGTTATTTATGCACAGAGGAATTTTAGTAAGCAACATTGAAAGACCCGTAGATCAAAATATTGTCAAAGTCTGAGAGTAGTGAAATATGTTTCTCAGGGAAAGGGGAAAGAAGACATGGAAAAGAGAAAAAGAAAAGTGAAGGAGGAATCCTATTTCTGTCTCTCCAGATCTCATTATTGCTTGAAACTTACTGCAAGAAGCTACAATTTTGAGTTGAAGCATATGTAGTAATGCTTGGACAGGATGTAGCCTGCATGATACCTTTCTCCTCCACTCCAGACCTTTCTCTTCCTTGAAAGTGGGCAGAGCTACACAAGAGTCCAGCCAGGCCCAGAAGTGCAGGAAGTATTCAGTTTTGAACCTCTGCATCAAGATCTCCTAACCTGAATGCAGGTCGTCTGGGAGTATGATGTCAAAAATCAAAAACATGATACTTGATGGCATGGTAGTATGGATGTAAACTGTAGTGAGGCCCATACTCACAGCAGGCATGGCTCTTGTTCCTTTTTCATAGGCTAGTCAAGCAGTCTGGTACCAGATGAATATTCACTCTCCTGCACCCAGAACAGAGCAAAAGCAGGTGGTGTCAGCTGCCAGACAGCATAATTGCATTTTTTGATGCAAAGTTGCTGACTCTGAGCTTTTTTTTTCAGTCCACCGCCTGAAAACAAAATGCAGCCTCCTTCATCTTTGCACAGTAGTATATCTAAAACCACGGTATATTTGGTAGAAAACAGCCAGCTATGGTAGAGGCCAAAGTACCCAGGTTAACTTCTGTGACTTTAACCATGTCCCCTCTTTATGTCTGCCCATATGCCTCTTGATTGTGAACCAGAGATGTAGTGGAGGAAAAAGCCTTACTCTGAGTATTCAAGCGAGTCAAATCCTGTGTGTGTATCTAATGAAAATTCTGCTAACATTTCCTTATTTTAAGGTCTTGTCAGTCCGTAATGATGGTCTACCTTTGGGGCCTAGATGAGAGGGAGATTGTGGCAGGTGGTTTCTTTGCTCTCCCGAGCATCCAGTGGGAGTAGTGGATGCTAAGGTATGGCCTGAAAACTTTCATGACATTTCTTTTTCTATGCAGCTTGTAAGACCTGGATTCCTAGCATTCATTTGACAGTCAATGCCATGAGTCACTACCGCCTCATGAAAGGGCACTACCCTCACCTATGGAGGTCGGCAACACCATCAGTTCTCAAGAGCAGAAAACCGCCACCTTTACTGAACTGCTAGCAGTCAGCAAAGGTGCAGTTGACCTTTTTTTAAAAAATTATGTCCATTTGCACTGCTGCATAATTACCTTGTATGTCCCAGATCCAGACTGATGGCTCTGTGTGACACCTTAATACTACCATGTGGGACTACTGCACACAAGCCTGCAAGCACGGCCAAGCACACTGCCTGCGAGTACCTTACGTTGCAAATACACTTTTCTGCAGCACCTGACACCTGCTTTTCTATTGGTGCAGTGAACCATGCTACATCCAAGACTTTGAGAAACCCATGTGCACCAAAGGCACATGGGAGCGCAAGATTATAGTCATGCTTCCTGGCGTCTGCATAGATCATTTCCCATTGTTGCAATAACCGTTCTAATTATAACAGTTTGCCAGTGCATAATTTTAGTTTCAAACAACAATCATTGCATCAAAGTTGAATCACATTCTTGCATTCTCTTTTGTTTGCTCAGCACCAAGCCAGGGCAGGATCCAAAAAAATTACAGCAAAATCTCTAGCCAGAGCCTGTACAATCCAGCCACAGACATTTTCAAAGACACCCTTCTAATTGCTCTGATTGCAGAGGTGATCCTAGGAAGGCAGATGTGCAACTTCCTGTCTCAGTTTCAGGAACAAGAGGAGTCCACAAGAAACTCAGCTGTTGCTTTTCATTAAAATGGAGTCTTTATGCTATAGAGTAAAATTGAAAATGTGACCCAACTGTTCCTTAAAGACAGAACAAAAAAAGGCAATGGAAAAGCACTCCAAATATATTTATTTCTCACAGCTTGCAATTTTTGAGGAAACTTCTTTCTTTATAGAGCCTGATCTTCTGCTTTTAAAAGGCTTGGTGGCACAAAGACTGTATAAAAGCCCAGATGAAACTGTTGATTTGAACCAAAGTGCATTATGCATAGTGCTATCAGCATTAGATGTGCTGACTCATACACTAGCAAAGAACTTTCATGCTGGGGGGAGCCTTACAAATACTTTGGTATCTCATCCTCCCTTCAGAGGTACTTGACCTTCAGCTGCTCACAGTAAGATGTGCCTTGGACACTGCAAGTGGAGGAGAAAAACAAGGGGCTTCTTACAACCTCCAGCCACTTGCCTCTCTGACATCTTTCTGGAGTTCTACTGAAAACTTCTTTGAATAAATGCTTCTGCTTTGGCTCTAAATGTGGCTTTTGTTTCTGGTGGGCAGTTTGCTGGATTGCTGCTTCTATTTGTGTTGTGATGCAGAGGAATATCTGGATGAGCTAAGCGTACTGCAACAGCAGTGCCAAACTTCCCACACGGGCAGACTTCAGCTGCCTGATCTCCACATACATAGAGTGAGAAGAAAGCATCAGAAGAGAGGTAGCAACAACCTGCAGGGCCCTGAGTTAGAGTACAGGTTTACCATTTATCAAAGGGTCTGACACTAATATCTCTGCTCTTCTTGGATAGGGAGTCAGAAATCTATATAACAGTGTTTCCTGGCAAAACAAGCTCATATTCTTTTTTACCCAATGCACTGAAAATTTGCTTTTATTTGGCTTGTGAGGCAATGGGTAATCAAAACTCATGCTTTAATACAATTACCTAATTCCAGATTTAAATGTGACATAAAATTTAACCTAACTTCAGTCAGCAGTCTTGTCTCTCCTATCCAGAACCACACTTTCATTATTCCTTCCTTCTCACCCTAGACCCAGTTATGTAGATCCAAGAGCTGACTGTTTTCAGCTATGTGCAGGCTACCCAACCAAGTATGGGGCTTCCTGGGAAATGGAGTGGTCAAGCATGGCCTGTATGACATGAGAAGTGAGGGGAGGGAGACTCCAGTAGTTCCATTTGGATAATACAGGAGAAGAGATGACTAGAAGGCATCAAAAATGTCACAGAGGTGACACCCCACTGAAGGGAAATTAAGAGGTTGCTGAAAGGTTACCTGTGCCCCCAGGCTGCACTGAGCCCAGACTCAGACTGGGCCCTGACTCCAGCCCTGGTTCTCATTGTTTCCTGCTTCCACGACTGAAGGATTTGGGGTACAATCATTTGCAAAACAGAAGTACTTCTTTGCCTTGCCAGATAGAAAATATTCAGCTAGCTTGACACTAAATTCACAGTCAATTGGGCACCCTAGTACCCATTAAAGGTTGGGAACAGCTGCGTGAATCTGAGAAGACCCCCTTCATCATATTTAGTCCCAAGCCACCAGAGATCCTTGTTCCCACAGCTCTGACAACATCCATCCACTGATGTTTCAGGGCTCCTCCGAGACTCAAGGAGGAGCTGGCCAGCAGAAAAATGCTAATCAAGTAGCTGTGACTTGGAATTTGGAGGGAGGTCTAGGAGTTAGCTTTTTTGCAGAGCTGTTCTGCTCTTCATTTGCATGTCTGCTCATCTCTTCAGCTTTGTGTGCCCCATTTATTTTGACTTGCAGCTACAAGAGAGTTACCTTTCATTGTGATCACCAAAACAGCTGTATTGTGTAAGCTTCCTGGGGAGCTATGGCTACTGATGAGTTAAAAGCACTGTATTTTAAATAATTATAACTCAACTCCCACCTTGTACTTTGCAGCAGGAGTGGTCTCTGAATAACTGTGTGCTGCATATAACATGGCGGGATCTGCCTTGGGAACAGGCAGGAAAAGCATAGACGGCAAACCTTGCCAGGAGGTAAAAAGTTTTGAATGTCTCTGTCATCACCCTGCAGATTTAGGCAGGTTATCTCAATTTCTCTTTGACCAGCGACTGTCGACTGTTGACTGTCGGAGCTTTCAAGTAGGCTCTGGAATGTGTATGAAAGCCCTGATGACTTTTCTTTCAGAGAAGCCCTGTCTTAACATCCTGAACAACCTAGTAGCACAACATTCCTAGCATCACAATATCCTTTTTAACTATTAAGATCATTGAATTGAAATCTTTTCCTGTATTGCAAATTTGGTTGCATCCTAAAGCTGCCTGGTAAATGCAGTTATGTGGCAAAATGCAAACTCTTAGAATAAAGCTCACTTTAAAATAATTATAAGTTCAATTAATTAATTTAACATTCTTCTTTGGCTACAAAATTAGTCAGAGGTGTTGGGGAAAATACCCTACACAGAAAAATAAAAAGCAAGGAGTGGACTACAAGAGCATCCCTTTTGTTGTTCATTGAGCAGTGTAATTAAATTAAGTAGGATGGATTGTGTCAGACATCTGCAGGAGTAATTCCTGAACTTCATTGATGCTATTGTGCCTGCTGAAGCCTTTGTGGTAATTTCTCTCTCATGTGGCCTAACTACAGTCTGGTGTAGTGAAGTGATATGAAAGCATTATACAGGGCAGTTTTTCCCCTAGCTGCGGTGCTCCCTGTGCCTGTGGAATAGCTCAGGTAGGCTGCTTTGGCAGCACATGGAGCAAGGCAAAAAACAGGGCTGATAGAAGGACCAGCAGTGGATCGCAACTGCTTCAGCTAATGCAACATAAGAGGGACTGGCCCCTGAGTGGACCATGTGGCTTAGAAAGAAGAAGAAATTTTTCAAGAAAACAAGGTAAGACAGATGTGCAGATGCACAATTAAGTTCTGAAAAGATGCTGATAATAACTCCCTAGGCTGAGAACAGTCGTCCTCTATAAGGTAAAGAAATACAAGGAAGTGAAAAATAAGGTAGATGTGATGTTCGGCATTTCTTTCCTTTGCCACCTCACTAAAGACAGATCATATCCTTTTACTAAACCAGAGTGACTGCAAAACATAGTCCTTGTTTAGTCTCCCTCTGGCAAGTGTCAAGTTCCTTTTGGCCGGAGCTGCAAGAGCAGCTGGGCTGGGTCCTATGAAAGGACCATCTAGGCCATGCCCTGTCTCTGACAGAGACCAGCAGTGTAGTTCTGCAGAAGGAGTACAGGTAATGCCATGCTATTTTAGACCGATATGACAGTCTGTAGTAACCTAATAGAACAGATCTTAGATATCCGAATAGAATAATAATGTCTTTCCAGCACATTCCCACCTGCAACTCAGAGACTTCTTCAGCTGCAGTTTGTGCCTGAGTCTTCATGGTTAATAAACCACAGTGGACTTTTTCATGCTTTTGAGTGCTTTATGCATCCACTCAGCTCTTTAGACCCTCAGCTTCCTGTGGCAAGGAGCTACAATAATTAAGCATATACTAAGCAGAAAGAATTTTTTTTTTTCTTTTTTTTTTTTTTTTGAAGTTGCTCCCTGAGGGCTTCATTCTTCTTTTGGAAATAACAGGGAGTATCTGTTGCCTAACAACTCTCTTCAGAGATTCTGCCATTGTAGACCTCCCTTATGTACCCTTTTCTTTCCAACTTAAAGTGCTGGACTATTCAGTCCCTCCTTGCGTATAAATCATTCCATTTTGAAGATCGCTCTTGTTGTTTTTTCTGTGTCATTATAGATTAACTATATCATCGTTTGAGACAGAGGAAGTAAATCTGCCTAGGCTATCAGATTTTTGAACCTCTGCCGGTAATATGCCTACAACAATTGAATAGCCTGTATGGTGTGCTTTTAGTATCTCCCTGTCCATTGGTGAACAAGAGATTAATGTCTTTGGAACTCTATCAACAGCAGATCTCCCTCATCTCTTCTTCCTGAGACTATCGGTGCACATGCATAGCTACAACTGTTTTTTTCACCTGTGCCTTATATTGCCTTCAAGAACACTGAGTTGCATCTCTCGTGTACTCACCCACACTATTTTCCAACACTGTTCTGCAGTTTCCTGCTATTATCTTTAATATTTATGAACTTTAACACCTTCAAGGATGGACACAGTCAGTTCACTAAACTGCTGCACTGTGATAGAGCCATCAGGAACCCAGAGGCAGCTTCTGGGAGCCAAGTTGTCCTTCACTAATACCAGGATAAGGTTGATAAAGGCATCCTTTACCCCAACATATCTATGCTGTGCAAAGTTTTGTATGTGAATGCTTGATTCCAGTCTATCACTCTAATGATTATGTATATGATGCTGGGACAGATAGGGACAGAAAAACCTCTTCATCCAGTACCAAGAAAAAATTGCATCTTTCCCTGGACAGGAAAACTTGTCATCCTTGCAGTCATTCCTGACATGACTTAGCCATTCCTTAATTTAATATGAGAGAATGAAGCATCTTTTCTGTAGGTGGACACCTTGTGAAGTTCTCTATCCTCTAGCAGTTTGCCTATTTTCATAATTCAAGACGTTCTGAATATCTTTGATGTTCCCTAACCCTATTTCAAATGGGATGGCAGTTTTTCTCCAAATTCAGCATGAGACTCCCACAGTACCTGACCAGATGAGTATTGTTCGCCCTTTAAAAAGAATATACATATTTCAGCATTCATAAGGTAAGCACATTTCTCACCTTTGAGAGGCAGCTGAATTGCTTTCCTTATTGGCAGGGGTGGGGCTGGCAGGGGAAGGGAAGGGAAGGTAACGTTTGACTAAATACTGGAGGAGATCAGCCTGATGAAGATGCAATTTGCAGATCGAGGTAAACATCAGGGAGTTAGGCTTGGACTTCTGGATATACCAACAGAAGTGGTTACACTCGTGTTCTTTATGTGATTGGTCTTTTCAGGAGGGGGTTGTGAACAAAGTAACACTGCAATCACTGTGTAAGGCCATCATCCTTTGTAACAATTGCAAAAAAAATTTTGCAAGAGTCAGAGGCATGTCTGACCAACACAGGGAATGAGAATGACTGAGCAGCAGGTCCCATATGAAGGTACTGCAAGAAGTAGGTGCCCAATTAGGGTCTATGAGGACAAAGTTATGAGAAATTGGGTGATGCATAAAGAAAATGGCAGGACGTACGCAGGGCACTATCAGAAGTAATCCCATAATGTGCCCAACAGTATAAGCGAAAGAACAGAGAAGAGAAAAAAAAAGAAAAAAGGAAGCACAAAATAACATGTGTTTTCAGACAGTCTCTAGAAAGATCCTATCTTCCTGGAAATTATGGCAAAACAGAATTACAGGTGAGCCATTGTACTATCTGAGAAATTATAATGAGGCTTTGGATGGGAGCAATATGGTCAAATATGTATACATAAGGAGGAAATTGCAGGATCTCATAGATGAAGCAGAAACTTTAGAAATTAACACTGAATGTGTCAGTTTTTGAGAAATACTGGGAAAACATTTTACATGGAGAGAAAAAGAGGCAGAGACAAGGATTTGAGTTACAGGATATAGACAGCAAAAGGTGTTAGTCTGTAAATTCACTACTGAAGGAGCTTTGAGAAGGAGCAGCTTCAAAGCAGAAAAGCTGTTTGGCTTTGAACTTTCAAAACACACACACACACACACACCCCCAATAAAGCCTGTATTTCAGCAAAGCAGGAAGGTAAAAATCAACATATGGGAACAATCTGCTATGAAAGAGTTACTGCTCCATTCAGTCAGCTCCAAGGTAGTTGAAGATGAAAAGCAGAGAAGAAAACTTTTCTCATTAGAGAAGAGAAATCATTACAACTGTATCAAAGAATCATTACAGTTGGAAAAGACCTCTAAGATCATCAGGTCCAACTGCCAATCCAACACCACCATCCCTCCTATGTATGTGACAGGAAGGATTGTATGTATGTATGCAACCCAACACCACCATGCCTCCTATATATGTGACAGGAAGGATTCATTAACCAGCAAGTACATTGCAGAAAATGAAGCAGCACACATCATAGGGCCCTCATCAAGCTATTCACATTTGAATAATGAATCCTTAAAGATAATCTAATTATTCTGTTATCCTATTATAATCCCATTTTTCTACCATTTCTTTCAGGGAAGCATTATTTCTCCAAGGGAATCTGAGCACAATTACTTTGTCTCCAGCAGTATGTAACAACACTTATTCCTGAACTCTAATTCACCTCTCCAAGAGGACCTTTTCATTTCTGTCCATTCATTGCCATTTAAAATCTTTGCGTTAGTTCAAATCATCATAAAAAAACTGAGAGAAAACACCAGACCACTCCAAATTTACCTCCTCTCTGTATTCAGCATCA
>WEKW01017781.1:260793-271040 GCA_013389905.1 Sula dactylatra | reverse complement strand
ACTGGCATCAATGTTTTCTCAAGGTGTAACTCAGCATGACTCTTGGCAATCCTTATTTTACCCTGTACTTCCTGTCCTTTCAGCTGTGACTTTGCCAATCAGTTTTCTTTTCCTGATAGTCTCTCTGTTCATTCCTAGTATCTGTCTCCAGGCAGCTGGTGATATTGTCCCTAGACTATTTTTCAGTTTGCCTGGGACATAAATTCCCATTCCCAAACTTTGGCCTCCTTGTGCTTGTTCTTCCTTTTAAACTGAACTGGATTGGCGCATCATTATATGTTTCAGGGTTATTTATATCTTCTGATCAATATCTTTCTTCATTTTTTTTAACTTATTCACTCCCTTCACATACAGCAATGAAATGGCTTCGCTTCTCATTATTTCTTTCTTTGACAAAGAAAGAGTTGAGCTGCCACTTCCAGGACTATTTGTGACCTTCTACTGCTTGCCTCATTTGTTCTCCAACTATTGCCAAACACTTAAAAAAAAAAAAATCTTCTCCTGACATAATTCCCCACAGTTTTGTGTAATGTGGAGGTCTAAGGTCAAATACAAATATGATTCTGAGGGACCTACAGCAGAACTTTTATAACATCCCATTCTCTGTTTTATCCAGACTGTGCATTGCTACTGCTAATCAAAACTCTGCTGTTAATGTAAAGCTTTACCCCACTGCCTTTCCTGGAGAGTACATGCCACTAAGGACTGAGTTTTCTCCTTAACTAGTCCCAGTCAACTTCGGCTTTGCATCCAACAGCATTTAAACTAGCTCCTCTTTTTAGCTGCCTGTATTTGGAGAGACCAGAAAAAGCTGTTCAGTGCAAGGACAGAGGTGTTGAAGACCAGCACTTGGCTGTAAATAAGTTCCTGTTCAGAATGAAGAAGATGCAGAGAAACAGTGTGATAGCCAGGACAATATTGTGAAGCGCTACTTCCACCATGGCTCATCTCACCATGACTGTAGTTGCCTTAGTGCTCTGCCAGCTTTATTTTACAGACTTAGGCAACACTTAGCCCTTTTGGGCACTGTAGTAATGCATATTGCCACTGTATTACAGGGCTAGGATAAAGGCAGAAGCAGGTAGATATTATCCTGGCTTTCCACAAAGCCCTGATGGCACATCTGATTTGTATTTTGTAGAACAGCCCCTGAGGGGATCAGTCCATATGCCTCACTATACTAAACTGTAGGGGCACATATTTCACTTCAATGCCAAAGGTTACAAGATAGTGCTTATTTCAGTGTCCTGATTATGTCTTCATATGTAACACAATAATCAATTAAGCAATAAAGACTTATGAAAGGACACATCAATAATTTTCTACTCAATCCTATCCAGTAATTAAAGATTTTTCACTATTAAGCTCTGTCCATTCATATCCACTATGAGGTAATACTTGTATTTTAATTTTTACATTCACTTAAATATCTATTTTAATTTCTTTTCATTTGGAAGACGTTTTGGTTTTTGGCTTTCCATTTAAATTAGAAAAACCCTAATTACACTTGTTTATTTTTCCTCTAAAAATGTCACTCGTATTCATTAGGTAAATGTTTCTAAATCTGTTGATCTGCAAAATAATTACAAGTATGGCAAGTTAATTCTTTCAAAATTCAAAGGGATATTTCTTTTAAAATTCCTAATTGAATACACTGAACTGCAGGGGGTTTTTTATTTTCAGCACAAGAAAAATTTTCTTTTAGTTTCCCACATCATATACATACAGTTTGCAAGAACTTCCACATAAAGTAACAGCTACCAGAGATGGAAATTTCAGTATTTAAACATGAATATTCCTGTACAATTGAAATTACGGCATTGTGTCTAGTAACTCATAACGGCACTTTGGCATTCTTTGCACCTCTTAGAATAGGACTTCAGTAATGTGGGGTTTTTTTCCTAAAGGAAGTTGAGAGAAAAACAGTAATTCAAGCATGTTTTTCACAGAAGTACCTTCAAATCTACAGGGGCTCTCTTCTCTTAACAGGTCTGGCCCAGACAGATGAATGTTTCCTGGGGAAAGACCTAACTTCTACATATTCTGTCTTGAGCTGGTCACACCTGGAATAGATTTACCTGTCTGAAAGTGCCTGCCAATTTCAGGCCACGTAAAAATCTCTAAAACAAAGCAATTTTTTTCTCTGACTTATTTTTGGTTTTGTTCCAGAAAGAAAAAATAATAAAAATTCCCAACATTAAAACCATTAACATAACAAAATCAGAGCTCTGTTAATAAGCTAAGCACATTTTGGTTTCTATATTAGAAGCTGTCATGGTTTAGCCCCAGTCAGCAACTAAGCCCCACCCAGCCGCTCGCTCACTCCCCACTGGTGGGACGGGGGAGAGAATCAGAAGAGTAAAAGTGAGAAAACTCCTGGGTTGAGATAAAGGCAGTTTAACAGGTAAAGCAAAAGCCGTGCACACAAGCAAAGCAAAACCAGGAATTCATTCACTACTTCCCATAGACAGGCAGATGTTCAGCCATCCCCAGGAAAGCAGGGCTCCATCACGCATAACGGTTACTTGGGAAGACAGATGCCATAACTCCAAACGTCCCCCCCTTCCTTCTTCTTCCCCCAGCTTTACATACTGAGCATGACGTCATACGGTATGGGATATCCCTTGGGTCAGTTGGGGTCAGCTGTCCCGGCTGTGTCCCCTCCCAGCTTCTTGTGCACCCAGCAGAGCAAGGGAAACTGAAAAAGTCCTTCTTTTTGCAAGCACTACTTAGCAACAACTAAAACATCTCCGCATTATCAACACTGTTTTCAGCATAAATCCAAAATATAACCCCATACTAGCTACTATGAAAAAATTAACTCTATCCCAGCTGAAACCAGGAGAGATGCATGTTATATGTAATATATTTATAACACGTTATTAAAACCCTCTTCATAATCATATTAATGTTGCTAGCATAACCTTGCAGCTGTAACTGAAATTATAGAAAGTTGTCCTTGCCATATGAATTTATAAAGCTGAAGTTAGTTCTCATTATTACAAAAATAAACACTGGATTCAATGTAAGAAAACTCTTAAACAAGAGGCTCACTAGTGGATGTGGCTTCAGAACGTAAAGAAACCCAACAGAGGCTTTTTTCCAGACCATGGGTTTGCCCAGGAACAGTAAAGAGAAGCTAGACAAGCTTTTTAGCTTAGCAGTGTATGTCGGTCCTGCATCATGCAAGTTAATGCCCCATATTTTATTTTACTATAAGCCAAACATGACATAGTGTTAGACCTTGGCAAAGTAGCTAAACATTTATGTTTAAAAACATGGACAGGATCAATAGTATTAGCAGTACTATATATTCCCACGTTACAGCACAGCCATAGTCTCATTTATGTCAAACACACCACAACGTGGAATAAGAAACAGTGCATGGCAGTCTCGCTCTCTCACTAACTTCTAGTCAAAGCGAGCAGAGTGATCCCAAACCTGACATTTTCCCTTCGTCCTCACTTTCCATTAACCTATTAAAGCTAAAGCACAAGTTGCACAGGACAGCATGCTCTTTTGAAGGCAAATATCAAGTGAGGAAAAAAAAATAGTGAGAGAACCAATAATTTTTTAAATTAGTTACGATAAAGGAGGTATCAAAGATTCATCAGAGAGAGTCACATCCAGTGCCAATACTCCTTAATGTAAGTGCAGGAGAATGGACTCCGTGTTGAGTTCACACCTTCCCACAGGACCAACTACTAAGCCCCTCTACCACCCTCATGTCTATCCAAACTACCTTTGTATTCCAGTGTCCTTCAGCCTGACATGAGGAAGGAGCTGCAGCCAGAGAGACCTTGAGGACACGAAGAAGCTCTTGACATGCAGGCACCACCATTCAAACCTCAGCTTCAACTCCTGACTAGTCACTCAGGACAAAATGCACCAAAACCTTACACACACTGTCTATAAAACAGCAAAAATGGCATAGGCCAAACCACCAAAGTAGCTGCACATAATGGGCTTGAGACCACTGTAGAACAAGACACTTCATATTATGTTAGTTAGCCCGATGACTAGGGGCACTGTAGAAAGGAATGAGGAAGATTCAGTACCTTCCCCTGTGTGGTGCTAAGAAGTCCTTACTGAAACAGTTAAAGCTACTTAGTGGCTGAAATTACCTTCTGGGCTCCTCCTGAACTATTTCAAATTTTGCTTAACAGTCTCTTTATGCTTTAAATGTGATGCAGAGAATGAAGCAATGAGACCTCTCCTCTTCACTCCTTTTTTTAAACACTTACAATGATTTACAGCATCACTTTACAAATCAGTGTAGGCCACTATTTGGCCTCAAAATTAGGGAAAGCTAAATGGAAAGAGTTATACTTCCTTCTCATGGAAATTGAAAAAGCATTTTAAAACTTATGATCATACATAATTCTCCAGATAAACTGAAGCATTGCAAAAGATTTTTTTTCCAGGTAAAACAGATTTCCAGAGTGTAAAAGTATGATTTCTGGTTAGGTTTGAATTTAATTCTATCTATCTGCAGGGCATCAATGTATAGACTATGGCAGTTCCCCGTGTTCAGGACAGCATCATAAAAAGTGTAATAAACCAAAAAAATTACATTATTTCAAGCCAGTTATATTCTCTAGAAACTTCATAGTACCATCAATAAATCAGTACTGTAACTCTGCCCCAATCGTCAGCTTTGTTATCCATTGCTAGCATTATTTTCTGTAATGTGCCCTCCTAAAAGCAAAGTAGAAACCCTGACCAAGGCATTGACAAGCTGTAGTGGGGAGGGAATCCCACTCATGTTTGAGATGCATATCTAGGACGAAGGCAAATAGGGCATGAAGGTATCAGACACAATGCTACAGCATGCTGTCTAGAGGTGCCTACCTGCCCCATGGGGCGTGCATAGATTTCCTTGCTCACCACTGTGCTGCTTACTGGAGGTGCTCTATGTGCAAGTTGTCTTCAAACAGTAGTCTTGGCCCAAGTGCTGTTTTGCACCACAACAATGGGCAATAAAAGCTAAAAATAGAGGCAAGGCTTGGGAGTATTCCTGCAATAAGAGGATGGGGCAAATACCTCAAGAGTAAGCACAGCATTTGTCCCAAATGGCAACGATCTAGCCACAAGGAGCATGAACAGCCATGGACACTTGGCTGTGTTTTTCGTACATTCCTTCAACTTGAAAAAGACATAAGAACCCAATCCCAAATAACTTCTGGAAACTGTTTCCTGTTTCAGCATCACAGAAAGACCAAGAGACAAAACAGTGCATTTTCGGTATTTCCAAGATTTCCAGGTAAGAGGGTTATTATTGTCACATAATCCAGTGTTTTGGGCCAGACAGCTTTGTCCAGCAATTTCTGCCACAAACCCTCAGTGTCTACCTTTTCAATAGTGTGTCTTACAAGGTCATCAGCCACTTGAAACTGGGGAAGGAGTATTCTCAGCACAACTGTGAGTAATTTGTCTTGTACCAAGTTTTTGCTCTAAGAATTACAGTTCCTATTTAACACTGGATTTTTGTCTTGTTCAATATTGTCTCTATGCATCACCTCTCTTTTTCATTCAGTTTTTCCCACACTCCATTCTATTTGGGTGTTCACATGGAAACAAGACATAGGTTCTTCAGAAATGCCCAGTACTGAAAATTGCCTGTATGCATTAATTAGCCAGTTGTAAGTTAAATTATTTCAGCAATGGCTTAGTTGGTCTGTACTGCATCCCATCTCTAAGATAACCATGGTGGCCTTCCTTCAATGTTCTCGCAGTACTTCCTGCTTATGTTCAGCAACCTTATAGGCATGTTTGCTCCATGTAAAGGGAGTAGGAGGTAGTGGTGGATATTATGTCATGTTTCACTTCTTTCCCCTTTTCTCTTTGTTTCTACTTTCTTCTGTGCTTTGGAGTGGGAAGTACTTTTTTACCTCTTTGTTATGGACTGTGGCAAAATAAGGCTAGTGCTGTATACTGATCGAGCCTGAATGTCTCTTTCTCACACAGGACCTTTCAGACAAACCTGTGTAGTAGCAGTCAGAGTTGCCCATGAGCTCCAGCAAGCTTTCAGATGCCAGGGAAGATAATTGTTATGCTGAAGAAATCCCAGCAACATTTTGACCGTTCCCCAGCCCTCTTCTTCAATTCACTTCCTATCTCAAAACTCTTCAGGAAACTGGCCACAGCTAACATCGCCTGACTTGCTCTGCAACAGTACATCATGATCACAGATGTTCTCCAGGGCCTGTGTGACTGTTCGTTCAATTCCTGCTTAGATATTTGGCTAATCCAGCTCATGCCAAAGCTTGATGTATGCTAGGAGCTGGCCCATTAGGTGAACGCCAGCACATCACTTAGGCAAGACAGGTGGCAAAAAAGAGCTAAAGGGCCATTATGCAGCCAAGGTTACCTGGAAACTGCTGTCTCCAGCAGCTATTATATTTTGTCTGGCAGTTTCCTTAGAATCCACTAACTTATGGAAATGGTACAGACGAAACCTCCAAGATGAAGAGTATAAAACATCATCTTACCCCTTTTGAAGTAGATCCAACAGCAAGCTGGACTGCTCAGGGACACCCACGCCGTGATGGAGGAAGCATGAGCACTCTCACTGTTGGCTAGGTAACTAATTTAATTCTTTTTCTTATGGGTGCACGACATTAAGAGGTACAGGTTATAAGTTATAAAACGTTCTGACTTGAAAGGAGAGCAAGAGAATTCATGTGATTGACAAGTCTGGTTAAAAGGGGACTGAGCCTCTGTTGTGTGTGTTTGTTGTATTTCTCAGTGAGCTCATGAAATAAAGTTTAAATCACAGAGTACATTGTCCTGTAAATTTGAGAGATCCAAATGAAACTTGACACCCTGTCCTGAGAAAACCTGGGAAATTTGCATTTGGCTTCAGCAGCAACAAGGCTGGCCCATCCTTGCTCTGACTGCCATCCACTGTCATCTGGGCTGAAACTTTCTGCAAGACAAAAATCCAGCTCCTTTTAGTGCTCACACAGTGTTAAAGACCTTTGCAAAGCATTTGTCTTCCTGTACTCACAGTTACTATTTCCAAGTGACAAGCATACTCAAAGGCCAACAGATCCTATAGAATTGCTTCTTCTAGCCCTGGTCCACCATGCTTTGTTTCTGCTGTTGCTTCTGGTTCAATTTTTCAATTAGCTGTTGTTGGCAGGGTAATGCCCAACATTATGTTGTGTTTGTCAAAGCAGTATTTTTGGGTTCTTGTCAGAACAGGATCTTAATGTGTCAAGGAGGCAGTCCTGGGCTTGCAATCAGAAAAAATACTAGCAAACGGAGCACAGCGTTTCACTTATGGGATTTTCTTGGATAGAACTTCTTTTTGTTCAAAATCCACATGCAGATCATGATGGGATAGGCAAAAGCTCAAACCTTAACAGCTGTGTGCAACCCTCAATTCAAATACTGCCCTGAATGGATAGTGGGAGTCCTACATCTCTGGGGGCAAATGGTGGGAGTAAAGACCCTTCCTAGAAATAGCAACTTTGTTTTGGTGTAAACAGACTTAGTGATCATCAGACAGGAATGATACAGCATCTTGACAATCTTTTTAAGAGCAATAGCTCATGTCATGTGCAGAAAAATGTATGCAAATGAAAGCTAGTACAGTGGATAAGAGAGGAGGCAAACAAATCCCCAGAAAAATATCAGCACTTCACATGATGCACCATGGTAGCTGTTGCCATAATAACAGTACATCTGAGGAGCTTAGGGCATAAATCAGTCTGGATGTTTTCACTAAAGATCTCAATGGTACTTTCTGTGTCACAAGTCCATAGGTCAAGGCACAGTTACAGGAGGCATCTTGTCAACTGCAACCTGTCTCAGCCATCTAAGGGGCCTCCTGGCAAATGCCATCCAGAAATTGGAGTAAAGCTTTGCTAACTATGATCAGCAGATGTTGGTAGGGCAGGAAAAGCGCTCCACTACCTGTCATGAACATGGTAGTGACAGTGTTACGATGTTAAGCAGTTTGTTCACATTGCAAATGTTTATATCTAAAATATATATGGCTTGCTTTTTATTTCCTGATTCAGGCAAATTGTTAAAAGCTTGTTGTTATCTCTGGTGTAGCACAACAAAGGTGGAAAGTCAAGATTTTTAAAAAAAAAGTTTAACCAGGTTGCACAATCCCAGAAAGAAACCTTTCTGCACCTTCCAAAAAAAACATCCCCACAACAAAAAAACCATACCCATTATATTGGCTGTTTTGGTTGCTTACAGAGGTGGCATATGCATGATACCCCCCCAATTGTTTGAGCTCAGCAACTTTATGAAATAGATGTGTGTTATGTGTTCAGTAATTCAGTCTCAGACGTACACACAGAGCTGGCATGGAGATGAGGTCTTCTGAAAGACTCTAGTCAAAAAGGAAACTACACTTTGAATCCCCTGCTCCTGACATCAACAGTCAGCAGTCTACAAACACAATCAGAAATGATAACATCGATGTGCTTAAAAAAAAACTATTAGCATAAAGAGGTGGCAACACCCAAGAGTGGGCATTGCTTATTGCCATGACTCCCACACATTTTCTCTGCCATAATCCATAAAGGAATTTTGACATATTGCAATCAGTATCAAAGGGTCTTGTCTCCTTGTGCAATCACCTTCTTGGCACCAGATGGTGCTTTCTTCTTCAAATAAGTTTTTTCTTTATCTTTTTGACCTTCAGTGCTATATGATGCTGAGTAAACAGCTCCTGTTCTGTAGTCCCATGTAAACTAACTGGCTGCAAATATTTCTATTTATTGATCCCATCTGCACAGAAGTTCTTCTGTCTGTGCTCATCCCTTGGTGAGGCAATTTGGCTTCTTGCTGTGTCAGTATAGGCTCAACAGTTCTTCAGCAAGTGTAGGTGCTATGAAACAAGGCATTGAACTTGTAAAACTTATTTTCCTGAAGGATTGCAATGAAGAGCTGGGATGACATCTACATGTGATCCTTCTGTGTGGAAAGGAATTTTTGCTGGAGAAGCCATTGCTACTCATATTGATCATTAATAAAGTGTACTCGCATCAGGTATTAAATTTAGTCACTAAAAATCCCTATTTTAAGTCTATCTTTGGTCCTGGGAGACTGGCTTTTTCCAGAGTCCTCAAGTCGCAGAGCTTTGAACACTATCTTGGGTCTCCATTCTTCAAATTGAGAATACTGTGAGAGTCATTTCCAAGCAGAGTTGAAAAATGCAGGTTTCATGCTAGAAATGGACAGCAGTCCAAGTACCAGAACCAATTAACCTGAATTATTCCAGCATTTCTGGGCTTTGTGTGCTCCAGGACTGCTCATTATCTTCCATTCTCCCCTTTGCTCCAAACAGCTCAGCTCAGTGTTTTGATGGGGGGAGGGTGGTGAAAGTACACAAAGCAATACAGAGGAAGTCCTTAAATCCCTTTGGTAGAGACTAGGCAATTTAGGGGAGCAACCCTTACCAACAGAGATGCATGCCTTGCTCCATGCATCCTTACTGCTCAGTCATACACTGCGAGAGGAGAGTTTTCCTAAGGGATCCCATTGATACAACTCCCCACATCCCAGTGTTAGACAGGAAAGCAGCTTCTAAACAAATTCAGTGCTTTCCTGTGAGGTTGAAAGAAACTTCCACACTGCTTTAGACTTTAATAAAATTAAGTTCTTGTGTAATATATAAGGCAAGCTTTTCAGTGTGAAACAGATGAACACTGTTTTCCTCTCTCAACCATCTTACATCAGTTTTTCTTTATTTTTAGGCAGCTGAGGTTAGCAGAGATCATTCCCAACAGAGGTAACCATGCATACTGTCTTTATAAAAATACTCAGTAGATCACCATCTTTGAAATGCCAGTCCACCATTACCCTTTCAGAACTGTGCAAGAAGGAAAAAAAAACTCTTGCAAGAGACTCTGCCAAACCAGCCAAGTCAATGTATTTCAGCTCCTGAAGATCATGAGAATAACA
Source organism: Sula dactylatra (assembly GCA_013389905.1). NCBI lineage: Eukaryota > Metazoa > Chordata > Aves > Suliformes > Sulidae > Sula > Sula dactylatra. The sequence goes on along the minus strand of WEKW01017781.1, from coordinate 261,113 downwards.
TCCAATAATTGAGTCTATCTAAGTTTTAGCAGTTCTTTGTAAATGGAGAATCTCAAAGAAGAAGAATGGGGCCCATTCAGACTGTTGTTCCCCAAATCCTATATCCAAATAGTTCTTCTTGCAGTTATTGTGGGGAGCAAAATGCAGGTCTCAAATTCAGCAGGTGTTTTATCAGGTCAACTGTGAAATATAAACCAGCTGAAATTTCTCAGCCAAACTTTGTTGTGATATTATAAGGCACTCTAGGCATTTACCACCTTTCTGATACATCCATGAAGGTCATAGGATTCAGTATTCATGTCAGTGGGCAGAATTCTGCC
>WEKW01017781.1:222273-258062 GCA_013389905.1 Sula dactylatra | reverse complement strand
GAGTAAAAGCTTCAGTCCCAAGGAGGGTATAGCTTGCATAGAAAAAGTAACCACTCTAAAGAATAGGCAATAATGTTGCACAGAGATTTTGATTTCTTCCCCTCTTAAACTCTTATTATTTATTAACAGTTACTTGCACAATGTCTGGTTTTAGCCACTCCATGAACAATGGTGAGAGAACCTGAGATTCATGTGCTCTGATGGACTACAATGCTATTGAAGATGAGTAATAATTTATTCCATATTAAACCCAGTTCATTTTGTGATAAAAATACCATCAGAGTGAAGTGTTCTCTTTGCCCATTCTTAAGAGGATAATTAACTTGGTAAATGCCACCTACTGCTAAAATTGGATACAATGACAAGTTCTGTGGCCTGCTTTAAAAATATGTAAAGTCAGGCTGCACACTCATAGCAACAGTTGTTGTAATTAATGCAAAATTAGGAACACGCTCCTTGAAAGACGTGAACAGGGACAAACAGGGGGAAAGCCCCTCTATAAAGTGATGTGTATCAAAATCCTATTAATCCATTCCCTTTCATTAAGCTGTGTCCTGGGGAAATATTATAAACAAAGAAAAGACAGCTGTAGCTTAAGACATGTCTAAGTGTGCTCTGTGGCAGCAAAACTGATGGAGGAAAAAATAGTTTCAGAAGAGAGAGCCAGGCACCTCTGAACTTACCAAAACTGCGCTGCTGCATGGCTTGGTAGTGTGTTTCTGTGCCCCCCAGAAAGAACAACAAAAAAAAAAAAGACAAAAAAAAAGACCATGTGCCTATAAATCACAGTGCTGTGGAATGTTTTAGTGTAAAACCAAAGAAAAAGGCTTTATTCCTTTTTTTTTTTTTTTGTCCATGAAATTTTCAGAAGCTTAAGCAAATGCTGAAATTCCATCCTAAAAAAACTTCTCCGAAGTTGCTATGTCCTTTGAAAATTACTTAAGTGCAAAGCACATACTGAAAGTGTTTCCTCAGCCAGAAATCACTAACTGGGCCAATGCATGGCCAAGTCTATAGAAAGGTTCCTAATGAACCAGTGGATGCCACATTCAACACACAGAAAGGCAAAAGGAAGCAGACTTGTTCTGTGGCAGATGTCTTGGCCATTGTCTTCCTTTCTGAATACATGAACTGCAAAGGATGGCAGGGAGCACCCATCAGGGCTGAGAGATCAGTTGGCAGGTCTAACTTAGCAGAGAGGAGAAGGAAGAAATAGGCACTAATTCTCCTCAAATGTCACTACACATTCATACAAGGCAGAGTTGTCCAAGTCATTTAAGACCACATTGCTCAAGGCTCAGGGCAGATACACGTGGTATCTTCCACATACAAAAAAAATTTTTCCATATGCATAGGGTGGAGGACCAATCATTTAGTCAGTTCTACATAATTCCAGTAATGTACAGAGGAGACCTAACTAGCCAAAATTGAGGAATTGACCTGTTTGATGCTGCCTGTAGACAGGAAGACAAGTGATTCAGGTGTAAGAGAATTCCTGAAATGTGACTTTAGGTGCACGCTGTTGCAAAATAGGCAGAAAAGCAGTTAGGGAAATAGGTATGCAGATTCAGGTGTTTGCAATGGGCAGCATTTGTTGATAGTTCGTGTTCCCCCTACTTGGTTCCTTGCTGTGCAGTTCAACTTTACACTGTGAAATCAAACCCTTTTCCTGTCATCATAAAGTGGAGCCTCTAACAGAGGACCTAGGTCTGTCACCTCAGTGCTTCTCAAATGCATGACTGGGTGTAAGGATATATACCTGGACGATGCATGATATAAAAAGTACCTCACCATAGGACAGAAGTACAGTCTAATGCTTCTGGCAACAGGTTGAAACTTAGGCTATATGCTTCCTGTTCACTGTCAAAAAAAATCCTTCTGAACATCATGTGGCTCATCTTTTTGCTTGTGGAAGACTGCAAGGTCTTTGGAGCAAGGCTATCTGAACATGCTGCTCCCACCCCAAAAAGGCTTCATACACAGGGAAAAAAAAAGTCTGGTTTGGCCTTCTCCAAACTCTGGTTTTGCTGCAACCATGGCTGATCTCACGTAGCAGTATGGACACAGGCCATCCCAAGCTGTGTGACAGAGGCTGAGAAGCAGAAATCTGTCACCCTTGAACACCTCTTTTCTGCCAGCATGTATAATCAAACTTAAATACTGCTTGTGCCAGAGGAAAGACTTACATATGCATACCAGGAATCAGTTTCCGCAGCAGCGGCAGGGCTCTGCTTCCCCAGGCACCCAGCTCCTGTTTGGCTGGCTGCAGCAGGAGCCATTTGGTCAGGGTTTCCAGGTAGCCTCATCCCGTGCTAGACAGCACCAGCTAGCTTTTATATTTTGATGACATATTGACAAAGTTTCTCACCAGGTTCCTGGTTTCTCTTTTACATAGTTGGGCAAGGTCTAAAAACAATTAACCCAGAATAATTAACAATAAATAAAAGACAGTGGTAGACAATCTCTGGTATTTGTCTGAAGCTGCCTCATCCTCAGAGATGTGCTGAATTGCCATGACAAGAAATAGAGATAGCCTTTGCTTTCTGATCCATTGCACGGCTCCTGCTTGTACTCCAACTACATCAACTGTCCTGGAAGAGAAATATTGCAGCTCCTGAACACTCAATGAATGCAAAAAGCCCTAGATGGCTGGTTATTTGATCAATTCCCAAGATTAAAGCAGAGAATGTTATTTAGGACAAGCCTGTTAAAGTCTCTCAGCAGAATTACAACTAAATCCATAGATATGTCTCTGTAAATAAATAAGAAATAAAATAATAGGACATAAAGTATATTTATCNTATTATATAATAATATAATTAGTAGTATTATTAACTTCTTTTTGCTGTGAGGTGAATGACTAAATGACCCAGCTCTATGTCTTCCCTTCTAACTCCCCCAACAAACAGATATTGAAATAGCTTCAAAGAGTGAAAGTGTGAAGGGGAGTAGGAAAAATTTTTTTGTTTGTTTAAAAATTAATATAGCTTGATGATTTGCTAAGAAACAAACAAGTGGGAAGAAATGAAAAGCCAGTAGGCACAAAATTGTTTTCTCATGTAGAATGAACTAGAGAATATGATTGCTCCCCTTGAAAGCACAGATACTTAGCAGCTTTCTGGTAACTTTAAACAAATCTTGAAGACAAGACAGTCAGCTACGAAGTTAGGTTACTTTCTTTTATGCCTGCTCTTACTTCTCACTTGGCCTAGAGTGGTAAAAGCACTTGGCACCTATTCAAAGACCCCCAAAAGCCATGGGCAACTGTATTTTCACCAATAAACATTATCAAGTGATTAATTCTGTCATCTCTGTTGAAAGCTGTGACTGTTTTGGCAGAGAAGCACAGCAGAAAGTGAGACACTTGGGTGAGAAGAGGATCGGTATAAGGTCATACTTCAAAGACCTGCTACAAGTTTAACTTTGTTACACTAACCAGATCATTTGATGGGTGAAAAATGGCACTTACTGAGGAGCCAAGAATATGTTCAGCAAAAGAGAAGGTCAATAAGCTTTTTGGTCAAGAGTAGCTGAATAAGACAGGAGTTCTTTCCTGCAAAAGGAAAAAGGAATCAAGTTTGTGTGGCTGGTAATATAATGTGCTGTAAATTGTCTGCCATGAGTCAGGGAGTTCTAGCATTTGAACTAGAAATCCCCACTTAACTTTTGCAGATTCCTGTAGTTTCTTGGAACTTTTTTCAACCATGTAATTCCCCTGAGGAGATATACCATAGTAGATAGAGTATATTTTGGGCTGATTTGTGCATGGTCTAGAGAGCTAGATGGTTTTTGTGGCAGTATACAGGGCTGCCCTCTGTTTACAGTGGTCCATGTGAAGTTGGTTACTTCTAGTGAGTTTTTTTCTTTTTTTAGGATAGAAAGGGGTGAAGACAACTGAGCTGAAAAGACTTATATCAGGGGCTAGCTTCTTAATTGTAAATGTGAACTGTCAAACATGTGCCTCAGAGAGGGACTTGCAGGATTGTAGTTTAAGTCTGCAATACCTTACTCTTGTGACAAATGGCTCTGAACTATCTAGTCTCACTTACTAGAGGAAGAGGAATAAATATGCTCTGAGGTATATCTCTTTTCACAATACCAAAGATTCGGGTGGCTCCATCTTCCCTTCATCCTCTGCTTCTTGCCAGTGACATTCCACCTCTGGCCAGATTCTTTGACCTCTGAAATTCACTCTCCAAACACGAAGAATGCAGACACGGCTAAAGGCTGGCAAATGCTAGTATGAGAAGTCAACAGAGCCAGACATAAAAAAAAACCCACACCTGGGTCAACACATGCAAACACAAACCCTACAACACCACATAAAGCACTAATTCTTGTTTGAAGATTTTCTCAAAAGTCATGGTGAGCCAAAGGCAAACTTCTGAGCTCTGAAGAACCAGAGATTATTTTTATTTGTTTTCTTATTTTGCACACTGTTCTGCCCTTGCTGCTTTTATCAACAAATGGCAACAGAAAAAATAATCATAATGTAAAAAACCACAAGAAAGTCTGTTCATGCTGTGTGTAAGCAAACAGCCCCCCCCTTGGAAAGAAGAGGTATTGTCTTTGTTTAATTAGCATGAATCTGAACTCCTTTTTTGATCAAGCATTGCTTATATAGCATTTGATGTTTTAATATTTAACCTAGACTTAAAGACAGGACATCTTGGCCATCAGCATTATCCATTTAATCAAGGACAAACATTCCTTTTGGAAGAAAATAAAGGAGAGTTGGCAAGAGAAAACAGCCTTGAGTTGTCCTTAGGTCACACGCGACCATATATGTATAAAAAGGATTAGGGTACTTCATCTGTGAAGATCACCAGAGACCACCAAGGACCCCCAAAGAGAGGAAGACATGTGCAGAAGGATCTGAAGTGGAGTCAAGAGGAGTCACTTAATGCCATTACGCAGCCTATGCAGATTAGAATGAATATGTATTAGATAGGTGGAATATGTATGAATTTATTGTACAAATTTAACAAAGGAGCCAGCTTTGGTGTGCCAGTTTTGTGGAAAACCACCAAGCACCCAGGCTTGCACAACCCTGAAATAAATAAGCAATGTCCCTCTTGAGTGTGTGATTATTGAGTCATTGCACACTGGGTGAAAAATCCACTTTTCAGACAACATGTGTGTCCAGCTAGTCCAAAACAAGACATGCTGGAAAGCTCTCAAGAAAAGTTGATAACATAATATTTCCAGCCCAGCTTCCAGAATAGGGAAGCTCTCATTTTGTCTACTTCAATATCCATGGGAGGTCAGTGCCTAAGAAAAAAACACATCTTCACTTTTCCCTCACAAGAGAAATAACACAGAGGGTGTAGGCACAGATGTGGTCCAAACACTAATGGAATCTGACAATATGCTGTGTAACATAGCTTCACTGAAGCTGTAGGAAAGATGAGCCCATATGATGACATACCCAGATATCTGCTCTGCAGCCCATGGAGGGCATGGCACCAGAGCAGGTGGATGTGCACTGCACAAGTCTGTGACCCTGTGGGGCAACCACGCTGGAGCAGTTTGTGAAGAACTGCAACCCGTGGGAATGACCCACGTTGGATAAGTTCAGGCAGAACTGTCTCATGTGGGAGGGACCCCATGCTGGAGTAGGTGAAGAGTCTGAGGAGTCCTCTCCCTGAGGAGGAAGGAGCAGCAGAGAGAATATGTGATAAACTGACCACAGCACCCATTCTTGCTTTGGGCAAGGATGTTGAAAAGTCGGGAGTAAAGTTGAGCACAGTAAGAAGGGAGGGGTGGGGGGAAGGTGGTTTTAGATTTGTTCTTATTTCTCATTGCCCTGTTCTAATTTAGGTTGGCAATAATTTAAATTAATTTCCTCAAATCAAGTCTCCTTTGCCCATGACAGTAATTGCTGAGTGATCTCCCTGTACTCATCTCGACCCACAAGAGGTTCAGCGTATTTTTCTCCCCCCTGTCTAATTGGTCGGGGATGATAGAGCAGCTTGTTAGGCACATGGTAGACAGACAAGGTCAACACACCATAGATGCCAATGTTGTTCAAGGTGCAAGGTGTCAACATACGACCATGAGGCAATTTGACTGATATTCCAAACTTTTTTAGGGAGTTGTCTATTGCACCAGTCAATTGAACTTTTGCATGCTAAGAACAACATTTCATTGCTCCAAAATGCTAATTCTATACTTGTTTAAAATCTAGAACCAAATGAAAAGTTTTGGCTAAGTGCAGCAATATTTTACCTGAGGGTTAGAAGTATGTAAAGCTCATGTTTGAAAAATTTATATTGCCTCCTCTTTATGACTCCTCCTCACCCACCATCATGTATCCCTTGTTTAAGACCTTTGAGATCATTCTGTTCATAAAGTTATAAGTTTATCATTGTCAGTTTTAATGGGAGTAGCATTTCACAGAGGTAAGCATTATATTACCTTAACTCCTGTAAGACTGATTTCAAAAGATTTCATCTTCCAATTTAGCTGAAGGAATTAGAACAGGCACTGATATGCATTTGCATGTATGCAAGAGGTAATCAGAACAGCAGGTGTCTGTGATCTACTTTTTCTGTTAATGTTAGCTGAAACTCAGGGCTCTAACTGTTTCTTAATGGCCATGATGAGCTTCACCTGTGCCTTCAGCCACAGCCCTGCCCACGGGCCAAGACTTCCATTAAATCCGTGTCAATGGCTTAGCTTTTTAATCATTACTTGAGCTGTGTTGTAGGTGTGTCTGTCTCCAGTTTGGCCATAGCCATGCTTGTTCCTGGACAAAGAACTGATACAGATCCTGACCCACAGACAAAACTTACCATTAAAAGAATTTTGAGATTCTATTTGCTCCCATCTTCTGACCCTTTTGTCTTGTTGCCACATCACATCTGTTATGTAGGCATCTTTGAAGTCAGAAGTGGAGTCAGAAAACTATATGTGCCTTTTGACCTTCAAGACTCTGTGTGACTTGAATGATCCTGACACAACTAGCATCTCAGTCTAGTGCAACCCTATGGACTGCAAACTAATAATACCGTCAGCATATTGAACTTCTCTGTGGCTCTACCTTGACCCCAAAAGCAGCACAGACTGTCAAAGTTTTTGCTGGATGCTTTGCAACTTGCAGTTCATGAGAAAAGCTTGCTCATTTCCATCTGTGTCTCTCTGAAGGCTACACTATGAATTAAGCTCCTAGCAAATACACTCTGGTGAGCGTTTTGAAGTGCAGAAGGAGCAAAGCTGGCACATCTCTGCTTATTCAGATCAAATGCCATTAAGCAAAACAGGTTCAAGGAGAGGTCAACATGGCTAACTGGAATAATTTTTATTTTTTTAATGGAAATTCTTAAAATGGAACAAAATTACAGGGAAAATTTCCCATGCTTTCTGCAGAAACAACCCTGACACCTGTGCAATATTTCACATGAAGATATATCAGCTGGACACTGATTTTTTTGCTGGTTTTGCCCATTTCTCTGTCTCTCTCCTCCTGTTCTTTTAAGTGTGGTTTGAAGCATGTGTGGAGCAACTAATCAGCAATGGTAAACTCCAAGAACAAGCAGATGAGAATGGTCTTTGGTAGAGGTGTGGAAGTCACTGTATATGTTTGCATACTCCACATGAAAAAGTCTTCATTTAATCTATCTCTCTTTCCCTAAGCTCTTGCATATCTGTATTTGTGGGAGGCTGGCTCTGGAAACCATGCAGATTGCTTTGGATTCGATGATTCATATTTCAGCTTCATTTTACCAGATGAGCTGACCTTGTCTACAGCACACCATGCCAAGAGAGCCTTGAGCTTCATTTTTTTCTTTTTTTGTTTTGATGGAAAGCAAATCATCATAATAAATACCCACTCTGAGAAGGACACCGCCTGGTAGATACATAATTCAGCTATTTGCAAACTTTAATCCAGAGAGTTGGAGTGAAACAGAACAGTGATTTTTCTTACTCCTGCTTTTATTTCATTTCAAATACATAGTTAACAATGATACCCATATTGCAACTGTCCTTCAAAGTAGAGGAACGTTGACTTCTCTATTGAATAGTAACAGAGGAATTTCAGATAATGAAATTGATGTAAAAGTTAGCCAGGGTAGTCTTCACCTTAGCAAACTGCAGCTCTGTAGACAGTAAACATTTTAATCAAAGCCAGAGGAGCATCCTAAAAGAAGCATCTTACAATAACTTGCTCTGAACAATGACCACAAAAAACCCCGAATACAGAATCTGCAAGTTTTCTCCAGTCCTTTCCTTAGCACTTAGACTGAGACCATCTTCCTCTCAATAAACTTCAAGACCTAGGTAGAATCATACAGTCATGATGGAAGGGACCCATTCAGCTCATCAAGTCTAACTCCCTGTTCCTCACAGGACTACCTAACACTAAATCATGTGACTAAGAGTATCGTCCAGACATGACTTGAACTCTGACAGACTTGGTGCCTTGACCCTCTCCCTGGGGAGCCTGTTCCACTGACCACCCTCTCAGTGAAGAACCTTTTCCTGATCTCCAATCCAAACTTCCCCTGATGCAGCTTCATTCCATTTCTTCGTGTTCTGTCACTGGTCATCAGAGAGAGAAGATCAGCAACTTCCCCTCCATAGCCCCCCTTGAGGAAGCTGTAGACTGCAATGAGGTCACCCCTCAGCCTTCTCTTCTCCAAGCTGAACAAACCAAGTGACCTCAGCTGCCCCTCATAAGTCTTGCCTTGAGGAATTTCACCATCTTGGTTGCCCTTCTCTAGACACACTCTAATAGTTTGATGTCCATCTTATACTGAGGTGCCCAAAACTGCATACAGTACTCAAAGTGAGGGCCACACCAGTGCAGCATAGAGTGGGACAATCACCTCCCTTGACCAGCTAGCTATGCTGTGCTTAATGCACCCCAAGACACAGTTGGCCCTTTTGGCTGCCAGGGCACACTGTTGACTCATATTCCACTTGCCATCCATCCAAACCCCAGATCTCCCTCCACGGGGCTGCTTTCTAGCCTCTCATTCCCCAATTTCTACACATAACTAGGATTACCCAGTCCCAGGTGGAGAATTTGGCACTTGCTCTTGTTAAATTTCATATGGTTGGTGATTGCCCAGCTCTTTAGTCTATCCACGTCTTTCTGTAAGGCCTCTCTTCTGTCACAGCTCCTCCTAGTTTAGTATTGCCAGTAAACTTGTATATGATTCATGTGTACAGTCAATTTATAAAAAGATTATAAATTTTAGGAACATTACCTAATTTACTGCTGCTTATTTTGACATCACGGTACAAAGCAATATATACCAATAGCACAAGACAGAGACAGATATGCTTTTTTGGTGTGAATAACAAATGCATGTTTACTATATATGCACATGAGGAATTTTTTTCTCCATATGAAGAACGGTGTTTAGAGCTCAACTTAGGGTCTGTACAACAGCAGGTAGCAGGAATTAGTTTGGATAATAAAGAGGTACCACCACAAGTCCAGGCTTGCTGAATACTGAGGGCATCTTTTTAAACCATAAGTCTAAACTGTATTACTTCATAAGACCATGAACTGCAATGCATATTGTCAAAAATCTGAGTAAGAAGAACAGCTGCTCTCCAACATGCAACTACAGCTTATGGAGCTGCAGTCTGGAAGCATCACTTATATTTAATTGCAGAGGGCTTTCTTTCTATGAGCACTGCCCAAAATGGAACATTGAAGCATAAATTAGTGCTGACATTAAGCAACATTTGTGCAAGCATGAGGCTTTCTGCTTTTCTCTGGGGGCAGCTGTCTCAAAAACTTTGCAGCAGGACTGCATTCTAAGAGATGTGGCTACTGCTTGATTTGCCTATAGATTACTGTTGACTAACTTAACAATACCTTTTTAGTTCTCCACTATTACTGATGCAATAGAAGAAAGGACCTACAAGCTTCAGCTAGCTTGTGCTAAATTCACAACCAGAATGTCAGGACCACAGGAGGGCAGGCTGACCTTTATCAGCTTGGTTTTTCAAAGCCATGCATTTTGCAAATGTTGCCCAAGCTCTGTATTCCTCCAGTTGGGCTTCTCATTTTGTTAGGCTTACAAATGGCTTTGGGACTTCTGCAAATTCTCAATGCCCCAGCAACCATGGAAAAATGGCTTCAAAATTTCAGCACTTGAAATCATTCCTGCTGCTACAGCATATATGCCAGACAGTTTACAGAGGCTGATAGCTTTCTCTTGTTCTCTGCAGCAGCTAAGTAATAAAAGCATGACATCAGCAAAGTAATCGGGCTGGCTTTTGACACAAATCCTTTGTGCCAGTATTTACAGTCCACTGGGTTTGAGCTGTAGTTCTCAATGCGGGAACACCCTCTGCCCAAAAGTTTTGCTCTTTTAACACCTACTGCAGCAGTTGTGCAAGTTCCTTCTCCAGTCACTCTGGGTCAGATGCTCTGACATGCCATGGACTATACCTTGGGAGGTACTCACCAGCAGCTTTACAGGATGCTTGTTCTGCAAGTGGAACTGAACTTACCAGGTGAGAAGTTGCACAGTCCAAATTAAGCTGAGAGGGCAGATGCCTTGCTCTGCCTTTAAAGACAATTACCAGTTCCAACCACCATCGACAATATGAAAAAAAAATATCTCCTGTTCCCTCTACTCTGAAGTTTTTCAAAACTGATAGATTCTCAGTATGTGGTTCAGAAATCTTTGGGAGCTGTGGTCAGCAAGGGGTTCAGCCCAAGGAAGAAGACAGGCAGGATCCATCCACTACTACTTCTCGCAAGGCACTGTGCCATTAGCTGGGCATCATGGGACTGAACTTGAAACGCGTAGGGGACTTTTGCTAGTAGGTTCACCAAAGCCTCTTTAACTGATTGCAATTAGATGTTTTTGTTAACAAGTGTCAAAAGTCAAACTGTGTCACCATTTCTAAACAGAGAGCTATTAGGACTATTAGAGAACAGGGAGGCAGGTAGAGAAATCACCGCATTTTAAATTTCTTGCACGACTTGAGTGTTCAATATATTCATAACAGACTTTTTTTAATGGGCTGGAAATCCCCTCTCTTCCTCAGCTCCACTATCAAACCAGCAATGTAAGAAAACCCTAAAAATTTTGTCAAAAGATCTAATTGTTAAGTGCATTCACACCAGTAATTCTTCTGCCACAGAGTCAATCTGATATACATGTACTGTCTTTAATATTTGTAAGTTTGGTTTAGAAAGAAAATTTGCTATCTCCTTTTCTATTGAAAAGCAAGAATGGCTTTCAGTACTAAGATCTGTTTCTGGCTTTCCTCTCAAAGACAAGTTGTGTGTCACACTCCAAGGGAATATGCTTTTTATACAGAAGGTAGAAAGATGTGTTTTGGCATCCAGATTCTCTGCTGTCATCTTTATTTCATGGCTATGTAAAAAAAGGTCCCAAATACAGAGTGTCAGATACCGATATACAGATACTTAGAAGGCAACACTCTCTGCTAGCAGTTGACAGATGCAATGATTTCCCATCCTAAATAGACGATGGCCAGAGTCTGGCTGAAGACGTTGTATGTGATTTTTAATTATTGTTTTTCCAGAAGTCATGTCCTAGGTGGTACATCTGTATCCTCCCGGAGAGCCAGGGCCAAAGAAAGTAAGAAGACAATCTACACAAAGCTAGCTTAGAGCAAACTATTTACTTCTCTTTCCAGTCACTTGGAACCAAAGTACTACCTACGACAAGCTATATTAGTGTAGTCTTATAACTAGTGTAATTCATGTAACTAAAATCCATTTTGCCAATATGTGTTCCACACTTGCTGCTTAGAATTTTATTTTTTTATTGTTAAGAAATGCAATGTCTTAGTCTCCCATAGAAGACAGATTTGTTATGTTTATGTTATAAGTTCTGGTGATGCACTACTTTGAAACTGCAAAAATCTGTCTCTTGTAGGTCCTATGATATATTTGTAATTTTGCTTCCTCTTCAAAAAAAAACCTTTTTTAAAAAAAACACCTTTGTTTAAATTTTAATTGTTTCCACATCACCATCTTAAGTGCAGTTGCTCCAAATTATAAAAGGCATGCAAAAAAATCCACTTATGAATACATTTGTCAGCAGGGGATCACTTCCCCAATTCCCCTTTTGTAATATCAAGGGTCAAACCTTCAATAGCCTGGATGCCTTTCTCTGGCAGTTAGTAAACTAGTGTGTACATTATTTAATTGTATTTGTTAACCCAGGAGAATTAGCGATGAGCTCCACTTACATAGCAGCAGGTACAAGTTTCTCTCTGTTCAATGCAACATTTGAAAGAGTGAATGAAATGGTGAGGGGAATAATCATACAGAGGGAAATGTGGCCACTCACTGCAATAATTTTGAGATAGACTCCAAAATCTCTGAGAAAAGATATGTAGTGATTTTACCCTTTGATCAGACACTGATCGGAGTTCAATAGTCCAGAGAGGAACATGTGCCATGCTAATCAACATGTTCTATAATTAGATGACGGTACAAGATGACCTCCCCTGCAAACATCCTACAACATTTTATTTCTCCTCTGCCGTCTTGCCAGAATAAAAATACATTGAGTGGGGAAAGTAGTGCCAGGTCAGATCCCAGTGTGTTGAAAGTGCTGGCAAACTCTGTCCTTCTTTGTATACCATTGCTTTCCCACCTGCAAGCAATATCAATAAATTCATGGCTTGGTGTCTCCAGAAAAAGACAAGGGGAGCACACATGCATGACAAAGAGAAGATGGGAGGGAGTAGAACAGTGCACTAGCTGCAGATTCTTTTATGAAATAGCTGCCAGAGCATTCATCCTGTGAGCATATGTTACCTGCTAGTCGTTAATTTTCTTATTCCAAAAGGTTATTATCAAATCAAGCAGTGATGAAACAAGTGAGTTAGGCAAACCACACCTTATAAATATGCCATAATCAAAGCAAGCAGTTCCTGGATAAGGAGCTCTTATAAAATGAGCCACAGCTAAAACTTTTCTTTCTCTGCTTTTTTTACAGAGACCATCTTCAAAATATTTTTCTTTCCTGCCTTGCTTTCCTTTCTTCTGCAGTTTCTCATTCTTACCTCATTTTCTGCTCTGGCTGAACATGACCTTCCTTCTCTGGGAAAGCTCAGTTTCTTTTCCCCACCATGCAACTAGGAGCTAGGTGTGCAACTCAGGGTTGAGGAAGAAATGACAAATGGTTTTTTGTTTGTTTGTTTGTTTGTATTTTTTTTAATTTGCACTTTCTGATAAGATAGCTGGTGGACAGGGCTAAGATTTACCTGGTATATGGTATGCCCTTTGTCCCACACTTGATCATTCTTCCTGAAGAGTCAAAAGGGCTGATAATGGGAATCCTCTGGAGATTAAAAAACCCCGCAATTCTCTGAAGGGAAAAAATTTCAGTGAAGTTTCCTACAAGAGTAAAAATCTCTTCAATGCACCTTGTACTACAGTGCAGATCCTCCCCTTTTGCAGAGGCAGCCACTGCAATCCATCAGACCCATTTATCCTCAACAACCCCTGCATGATCAGCAAGATGCCCTTCCTATGCAGAGACACATATGTACAAATTGCAGATGGAAAAACCAAAGCACTGATAGCACAAACACTTCATTTGTGGTATTACGAACAGTTCAGGAATTGAATGAAGCCTTGTGTGTCATAGCTACATGACTTTTTTTTTTATACTAACCATATACACATAGGGAAGATGCTGTGTTTATCTGCCTTTCTATGGAGGCTCATCTTTCCTTTAATTGTCTGTAACTGAATATCATTTAAACTCAGGGCATCTTTAAGAGGGGTATAAAGCTTTTTGCTTGAGGCAATGTACACATGCCTTGGCCTCCCAATTGTCATTACCAATTCTATTTAAAAAAGACTGGTCAGAAGCAAAAACCACATGCAGCCAGAATGAAGGCTGGCTTAGGTAACGAAACAAGAATGCTATAAAAAATTCGTGACTACCTTTGGGCCCCTTTCTTTCATATATTAGGACTGCTTAGAATTCACTTCCTTGGCAGTCAGCTGCCTGTTTAACCACATTTAAATATGCCCACCTCAGATAATGAGAGCTTGCCATGTACTAAGCCATGACAAAATGGGGCCACAAAACTATATTAATGAAGCTTCTGTCACATGATGTGACATAGACATTTATTATTGCAGAGCAAGGAGGTAGAGATGCCTATTCAGACATACTAACAAAGCATGATTGCATCCGAGTTTTTTACTGATGTTTGTGCTCCCATTGTGTTTCTACTGGAGGTAGCAGGCCACACGTACCACTAATAAAATACCTTCTGTTTCAGCAACATGGAGTGCAGCAGCTGCTACTCCCTGCATTTCCCTCTGCCTCCAAGACCCAGAAACTCAACGTATTCCCTTGGCATATTTGCTGAATGGGTTTCAAGTTTGCTTCTGTATGAGGAGCTCAGAATGGGAATTAGCTTGCCAATTACTCTGCAAGGCATTCAGCAGAAGTGTCCTTTAAAACTAGTGAATATGTGATATTAAAAGATATCACTTTGGTTCTCAGCAGATGTCAAAGCAGATACTTATATGCAGCGAAGGCACCTGGATCAATGCATTTTAGTAATACAAACAGGTACATTTATCTTGTGTTTATTGAATTGAAAACTTCAGTCCTTTCCCTTTTTCTAATTCCTTTTTTATTTTATTTCCTTTATTTCTAAATAAATTTATTTATCTAATTTATTTCCTTTTTTTTTTTTTTTTAATGCTGAGGACAACCTAGTTTCCTTCCTGAAAATGTACAACATATTAGCTGCTTACTTGATTTACTGTGCCCAGCAGCAGTTCTTAAAGGAGGACTGGTTCACAGGGAGGTACTGCTCCCATCACAAGAAAAAGATTTGGGAAGTGCAATATCCAATTCCTATTGGCCTGACAGGTTAGACAATGGGTACTATTTCTATATGCTTGTCCACATGGAGGATAGAGCAAAACTTGATCTACTGGTTCTCTACTGCTTTTGATGCCTGCTGCTCAAGTCATAACTTTAGGACACGTTAAAACAGGATCAAATATATTAAGAATTGCAGGATCCTGCATTATCGTTCCAGCTGCCTGATGGAATTCCATAGCATCGTTAGAATAAACCCCAAGTGACAAAGATTCTCAGTATATAAGTAGTGTTGAGAGATGGATTCATCATTGTAATGGGCTATAAATCCATGTAATGGGCTATAAATCCATGCCATTAGCTAAAGAATTATAGCAGTAGCTCTTGTCAACCTACAGTTGTTTAGGAAACAAGTAAGAACTGTCAATGGGGAAACCCCTACACCTCTCATCTTCCAGGGACACAATTTACTTCTCTTGCATGACTATGTCCATAGAATCCACGAGGATTATGTGGAGCAAAGTTGATGCATAAGGGATGAGGAGAATAAGCTCATTATCAATAATGAAATGTAGACAAAGACCTTGAAAAGAGGACATTATATTTTAAAGGGACATTCTCCCTGACCCCAGCATTCTGCACTTTAATTTTCACCAATGACAAACATGTCATTAATATTTCCATATTTGCACATACTGAGGATTTTTTTATAATGGCAAAGGAGATTTTTTTTTAAAAAAAAGAAAAGCACCTAAAAGATATTTACATTTTCTGCGTGAAGCCAAAAAGCAGTGACAATGCACCAGGAAAAGCACCTCACCCTCACAGAACAAAGAGGACCTGAGCTTTTGGTGTCTAAACTCACCAACAACTACTTGGCAAAAACTGGATTTAAATTGACCTGAGTTCTATCAAACAATTCCCACCAGTCCTCTGCTTAAAAGCAGCCAGTGATGTTTCTATTAACAGGACTGTTTGAAATTTCACTGACAGGAGATTTGCTTTCAAAAGCCAGTTTTTGAATACCCATAATAGCAAACCCAGGGATTTTCTCAAAATACTCAGGCAGTGTCCAGAATTTATAATGTACCCTATGTCCGAGACATCCATGCTCTCCTCCCATGTCCCAAAAGATATGGTGTCCCTGTAGGGCACCGTCATGAGAGCTGACCAGGTTGTTGACAGCCTCATGCTTTAGGCATGATGGGATGATCAGTGACAGTCCAGGAGTTTTGCCTGTTCACAGAGCTGGTGACATTTACAGTCTGTCAGTCATGGAGAAGAGATGTAGCAGAAGCAGAGATACTCCTTTTCTTATGAAACCACTGGTTCTATAGAGAACATGAGAGCAGAGAATATTGATGACCCAGAAATTAGAAAGATTTTTACTCAATCTCCTATACCATCCTTGTGGCCAGATTAGGAAAGTACAGACTGGATGGGTAAATTAAAAAATGCCTGGAGCACCGGGCTTAGTGGTAGTGACTGAAGAGCCAAAGTATAAACTGCAGACAGATACCAGTAACAGTCTTCAGCACATGCAGTATCGCTGTTTGATATCCTCATAAGCTACCTGAGGAGTGGAATACAGCACATGCCATCTTTTTGTGAATTCAACCAAATCAGAGGAGGAATAGCTCATATTCTGGAGGGTAAGGTCAAGGGACTTCAATTCACTACAGGGCTGAGATGAGAAGAAATGTCATGAAGTGCTGCAGAGGCAAATGCAAAGCCTACACACGGAACAACATAATTGCATGCACTTGGCTTATAGCAGCTCTGCAGAAAAGGACATGGGGTTCCTGCTAAATAGCGATCTGAACATGAGCTGGCATGGATGGAAGCTGCCCTTGATTTGAGTCTGAAATGTGAATAAATGTCTGCTTTTGTATTCACAAAGATTATAAGCATGCTACTTTCTAGTGTGAGTACGATATACCAGGAGAATTGCATGGCATCTATTAGTAGAAGCTCTGACCAGCTGGAGACCTCATCTGATTTTTCCCTTTTCTAGTATGTATCCAATCCCTGAAGAGCTGAGCTGCCAGAATAAATCTGGCTTTGTGCAGATAAACCAGGGGACTGATTGCCTGACAGGAACCAGTTTGCAAATAAACCCATAGGTGATAGAAATGATGTACTGGGAATCCAAGCAAAGGTTTAACTAGAAAGGCTCTAACTGAAAGCAACTCTTAGCACCCTGAAGAATCAGAGATGATAGGGCTCCTCATCAGCCCCACTGCAGGCTGAGGAAGCAGCACTTGTGTGAGCTGTAAAAAAGTCTCTGCTCTGCACTGAAGTGGCATGCAATGCTGGTGGATCAAGCTTTGGCAGGGCATAGTACAACGCTGTGTAGAAGACTGACAGAGCTTCTCTGTGCAGACTTTCTGTGACTGCTGGTGTACAACAGCACCTTGGTAATGGGCTCACCTAGGAATCTGTGTTGTGAAGGGAAAAAAAAAAAAAAAAGCACAGTTGTAGTTATAGAAGAAAGATGTCAAATTTGCATTAGAGCTCCAACAGCTCAGGACATACACAAAAGAAAAAAAACTTCATGGAATACCAAAAAAGAAACAAGGAAAAAATAAAAACCTTACTGTGACATACTCTGCCACAAGTCCTCAGCTAAATTATAACCTAATGTTTTTTCTGAAATATTTCACCTACAGTGCCCTCCATCTTCCAGCCAACCTTTTAAAACATATACTAAACGTCTGGCTTCCTCCAGAGCATGTGTGAAAAACAAAGAATACTGGAATATGTTATTTCGTATAAAGATCACAGAGGGTGTTGTGACCAGTGAAGAGCTAAAATGACATTTGCACTTCAGTGACAAACCAGCCTAACTGTAATAAAGTCCATGTGCTTTTCATTGGCGGTAAGTGAATTTAAGGTAAAGACTGCCCTCTGGAGGAGGTCTGGAGAAAGACCAGACCTGCAAAGTTGACTCATGTTCTGCAAAATCATCATCATTCCTACCTCTATTACAACCGAGGAGGCAGGTTGTAACATTTTTGGGTTTAGTTGTTATTTTTACATCTGGTTTACGTCATATTGATTAAATTATATTTCTCCATATGC
The DNA here is from genome assembly GCA_013389905.1 of Sula dactylatra. Taxonomy (NCBI): domain Eukaryota; kingdom Metazoa; phylum Chordata; class Aves; order Suliformes; family Sulidae; genus Sula; species Sula dactylatra. Next base: position 240,180 of record WEKW01017781.1, on the reverse strand, counting down.
AAACCGAGCAAAGCATAATTATTATACTCCAGTGGTGACAATCTTGAGCAATCAATGTATCAACATTCTGGCTTGCCACTAGATATCTTTTCTGTGTGCATTTTACGCCGAGCCATCATATGTCAAGTGCAAGATAGTCTTAGTGCTAATTCTGCTGGGCACTACCACTACATACAAGGCAACTGATTTTTCCTCTGTCTTTGCCCAAACCTGGGAAAACATGGTTAACACCGGGGGGGGGGGGGGAAATGATGATGATATTGTCAGGCTGATTAAGTTTGAAAAGTCAAAACTCAAAGATACCTTTAAGATTTGAAAGACAAAAACGAAGATCTGTGTTTCTGAAGATGTACTTTCATTTTCTGGCTCTGAAAAGAGCATTTAGGGTTAAACTTAGTAGCTATGGTATTATGTTTCATAAAGCTTCATTTTACAGATTTTTTGGAAGGAACACATCTCAACGAGTGAGTTGACATTTGCTGCCTAAACAACTTCTTCTTAGGGCTGCAGCACTTCAGGTCTGTGTAAAGGGACTCAGATCAGGGAATTCATCCTACTTTAAAGAAAATATAAATTATGCCCTTTCCTTTGGTAATGTTTTTTTTAAGACAGATTGGATGACTCCTCTACATTGTCATGAGGTTTTGGCTGTGTCACTGCAACTGCCGTAGGCCAGCACAAGACAGGCAAGCAAATAGCCACCAGTGAAACCCACCAACAGTTACCCTCTTGGCTTGTTCTTGGACACTGCCTTTATCTTGATGCTAAAGGCTAACATATGCAGTCAGGTGTCTGACATCAGAAAGACACAGCTGCACGTGCAAAGAACTGATAGCAGCAGGGGCCCAAACTCCCAGGGCAACCTGATGTCATGAAGCTGGCAGCACTAATGGGCCTGATCGTTCTCTCCTGTGCCTCTGTCTACGCCCCACAGAAACTCAGACCTGGACATTCACTCCTTTCCTGCACTGTGCTGTATGAATGACCATCACCAGCTGTACCCAAGCCTGGGGGCTATGGACCCCATTGGTCTGGACCCTAACACACAGAAGGAGTTCCTGACTTAAGCCCAGACTTGCCCTGTCACTATGGACTTCCCTGAAGGTCACTGGGCTGTGTATGGCCTGGACTACCATCACTGGTCCCAACGTGGCCTCACAAACTTACACTGCAATCAGCACAGAGTTGTCTGACAGTCTGGACACTTTGATGATGCTGGCTGTCCCAGGCTGATCCTGCTCATCTGACTTGGGCACTGGTAATGGTCCCTGGCTAGCAAGATCCTACCCTGTTGGTCACATTATTCCCTGTGGCTCCTTGTCCCTTACAGACAGCCAACCCTAGCTGCTCCTTGACAGTTAAGAAGTATTTGCAATATTTTTTGTGTAGACAGGAGCCAAGAGCTAATACTTTCTTTGCTGATGATAGCAGATAGTTGAGTCTGAAAAAAAGAACAGTAGGCAGGAAAATCCTCTATAGCTCTCAAAAGCTTATGCATAGTTTGACTAAATGGTAGGTTTTTTTTACAAGAATGTGGCCTGACCATGAAATTCAGCCTTTTCAAATAGTTCCAGCTGAAATTTTCTACTATGTGTCTCTCATTCTGTTGCAAAGGACCCTTGGAGCAACTACTTGTGAGAAAACCATCTTTGTGCAAAGCACGCAGGTTGCTCTGTGCCAGAGGAACCCACTCCTATGGCATGGCAGTGAATGTTCATAGAGCCATATCACTCCTTCCTCCTGCACCATTTGTGATAGTTCTCAGGCTATCCAGAGCTCTGAATGAGGCTCCCTCTGGTGTCAAGCCTGCACAAGCTCTAAAGAGTAGAGGCATTGTTCTGCACAAGCATTTCATGCTCCTGCCAGCAGAGGCCGAAATCTGCCTTCTTGGGCAGTGGATTTTACTTTATAACAAAAAAACAAACAAAAAAAAACCCCACACCTTTGAGAAGAAAGTGCTTATTTTCATTTAGTCCCAAAAGATCAAATGTACTATTATCCCTCAGGAAAAAAAAATCTAGAAACCACAGAATCATGGAATATCGCAGTTGGAAAAGACCTTTAAGATCATTGAGTCCAACTGTAAACCTAACACTACCAAATCCACCACTAAACCATGTCCCTAAGTGGCACATCTACATATCCTTTAAATACCTCCACGGATGGTGACTCAACCACTTCCGTGGGCAGCCTGTTCCAATGCTTGACCACTCCTTCAGTAAAGAAGTTTTTCCTAATAGCCCATCTAAACCTCCCTTTGTGCAACTTGAGGCTGTTCCCTTTCATCCTGTCACTTGTTACTTGGGAAAAGAGACTGACACCCACCTCACTACGCCCTCCTTTCAGGCAACTGTATAGAGTGATAAGGTCTCCCCTCAGACTCCTTTTCTCCAGACTAAACAACCCCAGTTCCCTCAGCCACTCCTCCTAAGACCTGTCTCTAGACCCTTCACCGGCTTCATTGTTCTTCTTTGGAATTGCTCCAGCACCTCAATGTCTTTCTTGTACTGAGAGGCCCAGAACTGAACACAGTATTTGAGGTGCGGTCTCACCAGTGCCGAGTACAGGGACACAATCGCTTCCTTACTCCTGCTGGCCACACTATTCCTCATACAAGCCAGGATGCTGTTGGCCTTCTTGGCCACCTGGGCACACTGCTGGCTTATATTCAGCTGCTGTCAACCAACAACCTGTCGTGGTTTAGCCCCAGTCAGCAACTAAGCACCACACAGCCACTTGCTCACTCCCCCCATGGCAGTGGGATGGGGGAGAGAATCGGAAGAGCAAAAGCAAGAAAACTTGTGGGTTGAGATAAGAAGAGTATAATAATTAAATAGTAATAGTAACAGTAATAACAATAACAATAATGATGAAAAGGAAAGTAACGAGAGAGAGGGAGAGGCAAAAGCCGGGGTGGTTGGGGGGGGTGGAACCAAAGAAAGAACAAGTGCTGCAACCGCTCACCACCCACTGACTGACACCAACAGTCCCCGAGCCGCGATCGCTGCTTCCCCTGGCCAACTCCCCACAGTTCATATACTGGGCATGACATCACATGATATGGAATATCCCTTTGGCCAGTTTAGATCAGCTGTCTTGGCTGTGCCCCCACCCTCCCGGCTTCTTGTGCACCTGGCAGAGCATGGGGAGCTGGAAAAGTCCTTGGCTAGTGTAAGCGCTACCCAGCAACAACTAAAACATTAGTGTGTTATCAACATTATTCTCATACTACATACAAAACACAGCACTATACCAGCTACAGTGAAGAAAATTAACTCTATCCCAGCTGAAACCATGACAAACCCCAGGTCCTTTTTTTCCGGGCAGCTTTCCAGCCACTCTTCCCCAAGCCTGTAGCATTGCATGGGGTTGTTGTGACCCAAGTGCAGGAACCGACACTTAGCCTTGTTGAATCTCATACAACTGCCCTCAGCCAATTGATCGAGCCTGTCCAGATCCCTCTGAAGAGACTTTCTGTCCTCAAGCAGATCAACACTTCTGCCCAACTTGGTGTTGTCTGCAAACTTAATGAGGGCGCACTTGATCCCCTCATCAAGATCATCGATAAAGATATTAAACAGAAGTGGCCCCAATTCTGAGCCCTGGGGAACACCACTTGTGACCGGCTGACAACTGGATTTGACTCCATTCACCACAACTCTTTGGGCCTGGCCATCCATCCAGTTTTTAACCCAGCAAAGAATACACTCATGCAAGCCAGGAGCAGTCAGTTTCTCCACGAGATTGCAGTGGGAAACAGTGTTGAAGGCTTTACTAAAGTCCAGGTAAACAACATCCACAGCCCTGCCCTTGTCCACTAAGCAGGTCACCTTGTCATAGAAGGAGATCAGGTTAGTCAGGCAGGACTCTTTGCCTTAGATTCAAATCTTAGGTAGTAAAAATTAGGTGAGATGATTCACAAGATTTTGCTGTTTGAGAGAAGGGGCAGATGCAATGAAAGAGGCCAGCAATCTTTCTGCCTCCAAAAACTCTTCAGTCCTTTTCATGGGGGGGAGGGGGAGGGTACACCCAACCCTCACTCCAGCTGTATAAGTTAGAAAGAAAAATTCCTACCTTTCCAAAAGCCAGGATCTGGCAAATTTTTTATGGTGGCTTTAAAAGATACAACCTTTTATAAACAAAAGGGTTTACTCAATCTGCATTCCGTTTCTGAGTATTTTAATGCTCTTATATGATGCTTTTTTTTTTTTTTTCTGGAGGCAGGAAACAAAAGCTTTTTCCTTTTTTTTTTTTAGCAAACTACTAAGCCAAATAGATGGAGGATTCCTGTTTTAAGGAGAACATTACTACCGAGGTCACAGAAATATTGTGAGAGCTGATGCCAGTGATGTTACACACCAACAATAATAATTTCTGAAAATATTTTGCATTTTGGAGTGCAATTCAGCAACTGATTCCAACATACCTAGCCATCAAAAGGATGAAATCCTATCTCACCTTTCCAACTAGAAAAGCATGGACTAGAGATTCTGCAGATTTACTTTGGATTCAGTGACAGAATATATTCAAGTACAGAACAGACTAGTTATATTAAAGCTTCAGTTTAATCATTTTATACTGGTAGTTTCATTGCAGGTTTTTCTTATATTTTAAAAATCAGGTCTGGGGTTTGTATATGGTGCATTAACTATCAGCTATATATTGCATTAAATCAGTACATCTATTTTTGCCATATGAGATTGAAATTGCTAGCTTTCATATTATATTTTTATAATATTTCATAGCTTTCATATTATATTTTTAATTAATTTTAAATTGCATTCTAAACAAGGTCTAAAGGAGTCCCTTTCCAGGCTGATTTCCATCTAGAAATACAGAAATATTTCTCAGCCATATAATCTAGTTGGGTGTGTTTCACCCCATGTAGCAAACGGAAATTTTAGGAGAACAAAAATGCCCCCAAAGCTGGTAGTGAAGATTATAATTGAGAATGGTACTCTTCTTGCCTTTCTACTGTGAAGGCAGAGTATGCTACTGCAAGGTGATAGTCAGTGGGAAGAGTTAAGCTTCCTGGTTTTCTAAAAGACCATTTCTTTCATTAGTTAGGGTATGTTCTTTGCATGCTTGCATATTATAACTTCATTTCCTGCTTGCAATTCACATTCTGTATTCTCAGGATATTATTACTTAAAGAGGAAAAAAATTAATCAAAAGCACAAGCATTGTAATTACAGAGAAACAGTGGATTGTAATGCCTCTTGTCTGGATCAACTGTTCACTTTATAGCTCCAATGGCCTGTTGACTCCATCAACACTGAATGTTCTTCTCATCATTCACCACATGTGTAATGCTGTGGAAGTCAATATGCAAAGGATGACAGGGACATCAGTAACAATAAGCCCTTGTTATTTCCAAACAGATTTGCAAGGTCTCCTCCTGTAATCACACCAAGCCCTAATTCTGGGAAAAAGGTTGCCAGACAGTGGCAGGTCTCATATACTGAGATGGATGTAGGTGACATGGGAGGTAGCTAGAGTGGTGGATGCCCAACATCTAGGCCAACCCCCTGGTGGGCTCCCTGGGCAGGCTTGCTTAGTCTTCCACATTCTTCCAGGGAGATTGTCCTTCCTCTGCTGCCAGTCACAAGAGGCTGCCCAACATTGTAAGCCCAGCAGTTCCTCTCCTAGGCCCAGTCAACCCACATGCTAGTCAGCTGGTGACACGTGGCATCAGAGGCAGTTTGTTACAGGGTGAGTGGGTGGTTTAAGGAGCAGCTTGCCTCCTGTCCTCTTGAGATATATAGAATGGGTCTGAAAAAGAGAAAGTTTCTGAAGATAAGCATATTATCTCCTATTACCCTGAGAAGATAATCCTCCCAAAGAAAATTAAAAACTTGACAGTCTGAATGACAAGCAGGAGACATTGCTAGCCCAGTAATTAATGCCATTTAATCAAGTACTTGATAGTGTAATTGCACTCATCTGGAAGGCCACAACGCAGGCACTGTAGGCAAAAGGGAGTTTGGACATGTAGGTGGAAGCTGATACCTCCAGTCACCAGACTCATTAACCAAACTAGTGGCAATTTGGTGCAGATTTCAAAGGAGGTAAAAGCCTAAACGGTAACCAGAACAAGTTATTATCTATTTCCAGTCTGCTCTCTGAAAAATCCACAAAGGAGCAGAGTGACACAGTGAACATCGGTGCATCTGAGTTTGGAACACCAATTATGCAATTAACATAGGAATACCAGGTGGCTTTGCCAAGGAACAAATTTGTGGGTAGGAGGGTCACGCATATCTTCTTCATTGCATGTAATTTGACTACAAGATAAAAACTTAATTCCATAAGTATGCGGCTAAGCGATCCTTCTTTAAGTTCTCCCTGCTGAGCAACTGCCTGCATGGTGGTGATTTCCCCTGGAGCTAGGATGCCTCTCAAGATTGCTCCTTGAGGCAGAGAAACTTCTCATCGACTGCAGATATTTGGTAAATAAGCTATATTGTGCATAATCTTGTATTATTGTGCACTAAGATTCTGCATTTGTATCTTTGATTTTAACTTGTTGATTCTGTGTTAGTAGTTTTGTATCATTTTTATATGCTTTGTACAGTAAAGAATACAGTGAACTTTGCCTTCAAACTTTGTAAAGTCACACTTTTACAATATCATATTACAATAAAACAACTTTTGCTGATTCCTTTCATAGCAGTTCTTTAAGCAGTGTAAATTGATGATTTGTGACACCTCTTTGACAGCAGAGAAATGGTCCATGAAGCACTGGCTCAGCTAGGGCTAGCACCATGAAATTCGTGGTATGAGCTGGCTCATGAGTGGTTTCTGCTAAGCAAAATAGAGCAGCATGCAGTGGGGAGGAAGACCAGCTGTTTGAAAAGAGCTGCTTGTTTCTTGCAAGTAACCTTTTAAAAGAAAAAGGATCCCCATCTGTCCCTCCCAGAAATACTTTGAAGGAAGGAAGACATAAAGGGAAAGAAAAATAAATGAATAAACAAACTTTTCCCTTCAGCATAAGGATAATTAAAAAAAGGAAGCCACAGCAGTGTTTGTCCCACTCCCCTGACAAAAATGTTATTTGGACTTTTAAGTTTGTTGCTGGAGGGGAAAGGGGAATCAAAAAAGAAAGATAATTTTTCTGCAAATATTTTCATATCACTAGAAAAATATAATTTTTTATCCTGCTCCCTCGGTCATTCTTTCATTAATGGAAAAGAAAAACCTGAACCACACATTGTCAGCCAAGTCTCTCTCTACCCCCCCACACTGACCTTTGGGGAGAGCTTGGCAGTACATTTTTAGCAGATTGTATTACCATGCTGTGCCTATGCTGTGTGTAAATAGGTAATGGATGCACAGATTTCACAATGGTATCTGGCACATCCCTAAGATGCTAAATTCATTGCAAACAAAAATCTTTCATTTTTGCCTCAGTTAAGTTCTGGAAACATAGAGGTGAGATATTTTATGCAAATTGGCCAAAAATTTTCTATTCACCTGTTCTCCCTTTCTGAAATGTTTCTTTCCCTCTCCACTGAATAAAGTTGATGCATTTCACAGGGTCCTACCAGAATGACTTTAGAAAGTTGCCTTTAAGCCTGAAAGTTCCCAGAATTCAAAAGTGGGTTGTGGGCACATGGTGGAAATGCAAGCTTAGCAGTAGAAAGAAATGTGAAGTCCTCCCCATCCAGACCACATCCTAAGGAAGGAAATTATATTAATTTCAGAAACTGTGCCCTTGAGCCTAAGGTAGAAATTTTCTAACTGTAGTATAAACAGGTTAAGCAAAGGGAAAATATACATTTCACCATGGTAAATGATCTCTTATAATGGGGTTATATAACTTGAACCCTTTGCAACTTTGAGTTTCCTTATGCTTTGTGGCAGAGGACTGCTCTTCAGCATGTCTTTTAGGTGATAGGAGACACAGCTCAAATAAGCTGGGTACCTCATTGAGGATCACATAGAAACGCTGGGGAGCAGCATGACTTCAACAGAGACTTCAGGGTACCTCCAAATAAATCTGCCCATATTCTCAGTCTAACCTAGAGTTCCAGAAAGGAGATATGAGTTCAGCAAAGACAGAAAAATTGAGACAAAGCCACTTGCCTCATGAGCTGCAGAACAGCCCTTGAGGGATACATGGAAGTCTGTTGAAGCAATGGGGGAAGCACAATATCTACAGAGCAAAGCTCCATAGAGCTAAAGCTGACACCCCACTGTGGGTAAGCTATAGTAATCCTCATGGCTCAGTAGCTTACCAAAAGGCAGTTTAAAGAGATCTGTGTAATATTTGCTATAAGCTGTTTCCAAGGGTGACTTTTATCATTGCATGTGCTAGACTGGGAATGGAAAAAAAATTGTACATTCTGTCTTCACAAACCAACCAATCGTGTTGTACCTTAGTGGTGGTAGCAGCTCTGAAAACTTTACTGCCCAAAGCACCATTCAGCTTTTCTGCATGGTATCAGCTGCAGCAATGATAAAACAAGCTTTTCCAATCCCTTTTTCTTCTCCATATGGAAAATTTCTTAAAAACAAAACCCTTTTACAATGCTTTGGTAATCTCTAGGGATCACTTCGTAGTAAATTTTTCTAACAATGAAGGCTGAACAAATGTGACAGATAAAGGAGTGAGATTTTATGTCAGAGTGGATGTTGTCCTCTCCCCTGAAGATACTGACTTCTGTGTCCAGATACACATCTGCAGATGATTTCTTTTTTTGCTTTTAGTTTATAGTGCTAATAGTTAAACATGTTCATTTGTCTCTGCGTAGTTCAAAACATAGGCATCAGGGCTAAAATGCACTGAGTGAAAAATCTATGACAGGATTAAATGTGATTATTTTAATTATGGTTGATTCAGGAGGCAAAATTATGAACTTTAGCTAGAAAATTTTTCTTTTAGATTTTTTTTTCTTCTTCAGAGAAGAATTGAGCTTACAATATAGTTTTGGAGATCTCCAACTGTAAAATTATCATAGCACAGTTTTTCATATTTGTCTACATCCATTCTGTATGCAGAATGTAACCTTACCTTTTACTATATAAGAGATAAAACCTCTGAGTTAAATTTTCGAATTACTACCTGTCTGCTATAGCTGCAGCAGGACCATATCAAGCCTTTGAGTTTTACTGGGGAACAAAATTAGAGTTTGAAAAATTGTGTTGAATGCATTCCTGTTAAACCCTAACCAGTAGTTTATATGCTAAACAGAGAAATTCTTAAGGCTCAATTCATAAGACATTTACGTTTCATTTACATTTTTCCATGCAGTTTATTTGGAAAAAATACATAAATAATGTGTGCCTTTGAGGTCATATATGAATTTTGGTGAGTCATTCAACTTCTCACTCAATATATATAGAGAGAGGCATACCCTGATAACCTGAGTCACCAAGGTAAGTATCCAAGTGCTGTCTGTCAAAAAAAATCTACTAAGTAGAAGCAAAATTCATCTAACATAAAAGTCCTACTTCATATCTAACTTGTCCACAGTTACCTTGCCTTCAACATCCTAGGGCTGAATGTCCCTGCAGTCAAAGTTTCCAACAACTAAAAGAATTAGGGACCTGAACACTAATGGGATTTGGGAAGTTATCGCTGTTAGGTGCCTGTAAATATTTGTGAAGATCTCCTCATATAGGAAAAATTCAGTAACTGAGATTAAGATCATTAGGAAAAAAATCCTTTATTTTGAATATATACCTACCACTCCATCACTGGTGACAGCTCAGAAAATCATGTTGCACGTCCAAAACCGTGACTATCACTTTGCATATCAAACCTGTTGCAGTTGAGACCATTAAAGAGGTATATTTTTAAAAAAAAAAATCCAATAGTTGCTGAGATTCTTCTGAAATAATTCTAGTAAAAAGGGATATAGGAAAAAAAACCACTATCCCAACATCTGCAATTAAATTAGAAAGCTTATGAAAAACAATACATGTAGACAACTTGTCATTATTATGTTGTTGTGGTTTAGCCCCAGTCAGCAACTAAGCACCACACAGCCACTCACTCACTCCCACCACCCTTGTGGGATGGGGGAGAGAATCGGAGGAGCAAAAGCAAGAAAACCCGTGGGTTGAGATAAGAACAGTTTAATAATTAAAATAAAATAGTAAGAATAGTAATGGTAGTAATAATAATAATGATAATGATAATATAATAGAAATAATGAGGAAAAAAACGAAACCCAGGGAATAAAGGGAAAAGGGAAGAAAATCACAAGAGCTGCAACCGCTCACCACTCACTGACCGACACCGCCAGTCCCCGAGCCGCGATCGCTGCTTCCCCCGGCCAACTCCCCCCAGTTAATATACTGGGCATGACGTCACATGATATGGAATACCCTTTGGCCAATTCAGATCAGCTCCCTTGGTTGTATCCCCTCCCCTCCCGGCTTCTTGTGCACCCAGCAGAGCATGGGAAGCTGGAAAAGCCCTTGACTAGTGTAAGCGCTACCCAGCAACAACTAAAACATTAGTGTGTTATCATATTATTTTCATACCAAGTCATAAACACAGCACTATACCAGCTACAGTGAAGGAAATCAACTATCCCAGCTAAAACCATGACATATGTGGTGTTGTTATTTTTGTTTACTATTTTTATGGCATTTTTTTCATTCATCTTTACACTCTTTTCAAGATGATGATTCTAAACAAATCCTGTAGCATCTGGAGTTCAAGGTATGTCTCAGCTTTCACAGAAGAAATTACTAAAAGAAAAAAACATTTAATCTTTATTTTTGAAATGTTTTTTCTTAAAAGTTGCAATATTTAAGAAATTAGCATGGCTAATCAAAGCTATAATGAATAAAAAAAGATTTGAAGCTGTTTGGTTAGATTGTGGAGGGGGAATTTGGGGCACAAACAGCATTGGTCTGCTGTGGTTATTTATTTGGCAGACTGAAAAATCCCCACATCACAATAAAAAGCCCACAGAAACAGGAGGAAAAAGAAATATTCAGAACTGCTGTATTCCCATACCCCTGCATTTTCATTTCCTTTGGTGCATGGATACTGGCTTTTCCTGATCACAGACTGCCTTTGGCTCCGCCCCGCTGTACACCACTTTCTGCATAAGTAGACTACTCTACAGTCAAAGAAAAGGAGAATCAGCCTGGCAGGCAGTCTGCTCTTGAAGAAAGAACATAACATCTCCAGTGCACTCTAGTGTCCTCTGTAAAGGTCTCTACAATGATAAATACTGTATTTATAATAGGACAACCTGCCTGAAAATTCCCATCATAAACCTGTTTTAAATTTTTTTACAGCTTCACTAAACGTAAAGCAGCTGGCGAATATTTTTTCATGGCAGGTGTTGAGACTGCTTATTTTGGGAAGCGAATTGAATTATGTGGGCTGACGCTATTCATCCATTTCCAAATAGAAGACTTAGGAAAAAAACCAAACCATACCAGTGTTTTCTCCACTTTAATGATAGACTCATCATTTTCTTTGAAAAGTCTTTTGTGTCTCTGATGTGAACTACAGAAACCTTGGGACAACAGAGAAAGGGTGGCCCATGAAGGACAATGACACCCTGGGGGATAAAAATAAACACAAAGGCATTTATAGCAAAACCAGCTGCTTTTTGCCAAAAAAAAGTAGGTACTTTTTGAAAACAAATTTTATCATAGAAAACAGCCCTGAGAGGAGATCAAGACGGCTCACAAAGACAGAGCAGTGACAAAACCAGTTCTCCCCAAGCTATGCAAAATATTTATCTCCCTTATGATTCAACAGCACAAAGTATTGACTGAAATGTGGTGGAGGGACACTCGCACATTGCATCTCACCTTTTCTATTACCAGTACTTGATTTCCGCAGACCTCTGCGTTGCTGCATTTAGCAACAGTGTGGGGAGAACTTCTGAAAAAAAGCACTGAGTATCTGCTAATTCCTGTGACAATACTGGAAGAAATGGCAAGGCAGCCTGCTTGGCTTGCTGATTAGTTATTCCTCTGCAGTTATTAAGATAGTTGGTTATTCATGAGAAACTACAGCTAAATAAAATAACAGAGATGGTATCTAGCTGATTCTCAAAATGCCCAACCCCATACATTTCTCATCTGAATATAAAAATTCCTGCAGACTCAGCACATCCCTCTCTTAAATAATGGGATTATTAAAACAAGTTCTCGAGTCTTTCAGGATTCCTTTTTCACTAACTGAACACAGATGTGCACAAAGTATGCCTTCTGAAAACAAAATTTTGCTGTTCTCTTTGCTCTCTATGTCACTGAACTGTCCTACAGCAGTAGGAGCCCTCCAAAGTGTGGCTTTATGACCAGTTCTGGTAGGATCTTAACACCATCAATGTGAATGGAAGCACTAAAATTAATAGGCTGGTTTATATGTGTGCGTGTGAGCACTGCTGAATCTGTGAGGAAGAAGGATGCAAGAACAGAACCACAATAAGCAAAGTGCCCTGAAAAGTGAAAAGGAAGATGCCAAGGTCTTTTGGGGGTGGGGTGGGGGTGGGGGACAACAACAGCAAAAAAACTAATCCATTTTAAAATGTACTTTCCACATATACATGATATTTCCAGACACCAAATTTGTGATTGAACTGATGACTAGCAGAAAATGCAGCACCTCCTCCTTTCTCTCCCTATTTTTCTCAAGTGTTACTTTAGTGTACTGCCTCATGAAAGTCAAAGCAAGGCAGCATCAGAGAGTTGATTTGTTCGAAGAGAAATAACTAGCAAGAGGGAGAGAGAGGTTACTGAGAGAGAGAAAAATTCATCTGGTAGAGTGAAGATCAAAGAGATGTCAACAATAAGTACTACACAGGGTACTTGTCTCCACTATCAAATGGATTAAAGCCCTGTTTGATTCACAGGAGCATCTGAATAAAAATGGCTTATTTTCAGGCAGTATTTTTTAGATACTGCTACCTAATTTGCCCACTGAAGCACAAAGTTTGGGGAAGATCTTAGAGCACTGGTGTTCCTCATGATAGAGGTACTGAGTTGTTAAAGCTGCTGACCATCATAGGCAGTTTGTGATACTTTAGGAGGGATACCTGACAAGTACAGGGAAAGTGGATATCATCACTCGGTGCAAAGGGACACCATCTGCCATGGCGAACCATGAAATCTGAAGGAGCTTGTGGAGCTTACATCAGACTACTCAGAAGGCAGTCCACTGCTCAAGTACTGCAGTCATCTGCTTCCAAAGAGCACATAGGAAAAAAGAAGACATAAAGAAGCATAAATACAGAATCTGATTAAGTTTGCTCTATGTTTTCAATTTCAGGAGTTTCTAGAAATGGATGAACTATGACTTGGGGCTGACAAACTTGAGGATTCAGTTGAACGTGGACTGAGACATATTCAAGAATATAATTTTCACCGCATCTATATAGAACACGGCAAAGACCTGTGGATATGCGGTATGATGGGATGTGCAACTCTGCATAGCAGCCTGCCCCCCCCCACCAAAGAAGTTGCAGGACAGGAGATACCTGCATGAAAATTGGTCTGCCATCAAATCATTTTCTTCCTTAGCTAAACATATCAGCTTGGAGGGGGAGTAAAAAGTTTTGACACAAAAAAAGAAATAACTTTTTTCTTCAATGGGAGCAGGTATTTTCCTTGAACATGCCTTGTTTAAGAATGACAGATTTGGATTTATGCCTTCTCTGTTCCACCAGTCCTGTCCTAGGTGATACCTTTTATGATCTGGCCTTTGTTTTCAGGATTTATCAAGGATCTTCAGATAGTCCATCAAGGAACATGAACTTAAGGTTTAGCAGCATCAGAAAATATCAGAACAACTGTCTATCAAAAATATTCTGTCTGCTTGGGCAATACCATATCTTTTAATAAGAAAACACAGTTGTTGCCTTAATGTCTATAAACAATTCCAGGAAAATGCTCTTCTCTTCTTCAGTCAGGCAGAACACACTACTTTTAATAATTTTCTCTCTCATTGCTGTGCCAGCATCAGGAGTTGAATGCAGGATTACTAATGTTGTAAGCACAAACTATTCATAAATTCCACTGCCCAGAGTAGCGGAACTTCTGATTCTTCCTTTCTCAATTTTTTTGTACTCCTTTGAACATCTACCATTATAGACATCAGCCTTTTCTGCAGAGGTTTTCTCTATAAAGCAAAAGCTTGTGTCTGCCTACATGGCAAAGTATATGCAGGAGAAATGGTGAACACTAGCCATTAAAAACCCCAAACCTAGGTGTAGCAACACTGTATCATTAGCTACTATAATTTGTTTTCTAGCCAAATTAGCAATGATCTTTACAAGTCACTACAGAATAGCAGTGTGTACTGGTCTTATCTAGGATAGAGTTAATTTTCTTCATAGTAGCTTGCATGGGGCTTTTGGATTTGTGCTGGAAACAGTGTGGATAATATGGAGATGTTTTAGTTATTCCTGAGCTCTGCTTACACAGAGTCAGAGCCTTTTCTGCCCCTTACAGCACTCTGCCAGCAGATAGGTGGGTGTTGGGGGAGTGCGCAAGAAGTTGGGAGGGAACACAGCTGGGACAGCTAACTCGCCAACTGAATAAAGGGATCTCCCAGACCATGATGACTAGGAAAAAAAAGCTGAGGAAAGGAGGGGGATATTCAGAGTTATGTCATCTGTCTTCCCAAGAAAATGTTACACATGATGGAGCCCTGCTTTCCTGGAGATGGCTGAACATCTGCCTGTTGATGGCAACTAGTGAATAAAAGCCTCATTTCACTTTGCTCGTATATGCAGCTTTTACTTTACCTGTTAAACCATCTTCATCTCAACCCTCAAATTTTGTCATATTTCCACATGTGATTCTTCCCCCCATTCCTCTGGGGGAGACTGAGCAAGCAGTGTTGTACTTAGCTCTCTACCAAGGTTAACAAACAACACAAAAGTTTACCTTTGTCTATGTATGTACATAGACATATGTCATCCCATTAGTCTCCATAGACATTCATTGTTAAGGGAATTCCCAATTGCTGAAGGTACAGTTTGCCTTTACGCACAGCTTATTACCTAGTGGAGAAATAACAGCTGCGATTGCAAGACAAGCTGCCAGCTAGTGAGGCTCTGCAGATGGAAGACAGCCTGAATATCCATGTTCATTTCTCATCCCTTGGTAATCCTCTTGCACTGGATTTGATAATGGCTATCTTTTTTATGGAAGAAAAGCACTCATGACAGAACAAAATTCACTACTAAGGAAGTGGTCAATGATGTATATGATGGCGGTGGAGGTGAAACTCTGGCTCTCCATCCTTTGAAAAGCCAAGCAACTTCAAAAACCTTATACTTCTGCAAGGTGTTCTGTAATGCAATTTCAGGTCACCATAATCCATAAAGGCAGCAAGAGAAGAGGGGAGAGGAAACAGGCAAAGAGATAGAGGGATACCCATTTTGCATTACTAAGCTGCGTCTCCACTTATCTGCCTTTCGTGTACCAGATGAGAGAGATGTTCAGAGATGAACACACTGGCAAAGTGTAAGGATTAATTCAGTAGTCACTATGAAATTTAGTCTATTCACATGGAAAAGGGAGATCAGTTATACTTTAGTAGTAATGCGGACTTCGTAACACATTTAAAAGGAAACTCATTTGGACATTGCATAAACCAGCATATCCCTCCCATGGTTATATTTAAATATCACTGAAAAAATTATAGAAGACACTGCAACTGTAGTCACTGCTTCCATCAACAATTCTCCCTGAGTATGTGGGTCATTATTGTCACTGCATGGTGGCACTAAAGATTTGGGGAATTCCTAACAGTCATATTATTTCATACTTTTCTTACTTTTGCCTATAGCACAGTGGAGGCAGAAGCTCAGTTCTGATTCAAAATGAAAAATTAACTGTTAATTAGATTCTGAGAATGAGGCTAATCATACTACATCTGGGAGAAAACACAGCTCCTCACAGAGCTTTATTACATATTTGAGCCATATTGAGTAAGTGATTGGTTTGAGAAATATTAGCAGACAGCTACATTATTTTGACGTTCACCTTTCCCTCAATAGCTCCTGGATCACATGCATGCTTTTGTGGGAACTTGCTCTTGAAATGCCTACAACTGTCAGAATTACAAAGAAAGGCAGTAGGTGAAGACACACTAAAATGCCACGTCTTGGTTCCCAGCATGACTACCTGCAGCTAGTGTAAAGCATTTACTTTCATAAGCACTCTTCAGTGTTATCACAGTGCAATGTTTCTGCAAAGTCAGTTGTTTATTGGTGTAAGCCCACAAAGCAAACACTGAGCTAAGAGTCTTTCCTCCTTAATGAATTCAGTCTTGCTCTGAGACACAGTAGTTTGAAATCCTCCTAGCATATGATGAAACAGGAAAACAGATTTCCCTGGGATCTCTGTTGTGTTTGCTTTCTTCAAAGACAGAAGGGGAAAAATCTAGGACTGTTCTAGACACAGTGGGCACTGGTGGAAAGGCTTTTGTCAAACAATGGGAAATGCACTGGTAACTAGAGCTGCTGAGAGCTGGACAGCTCAAGATGTTTGGTCCATCCAGTCCTGATGAGGCTCTTCAGCCCTCCATGTCTCACACCAAGAGTGATCAAAACCTGCTCTGGACCGTCCCCTCTTGTACTTTCCTCAGGTCAGTTAAGGCCATTCTGCAAACACGGCATAGGTATAGATGCATCATGTATTCAAATCTTCATTGCCTTCTTTGCACTTAATTAGTGGAAGAAGCAAGCTGATAAGGAGAAGATGAGCCTACTTAGGGAAGTAATTATGCAAAGCAGATACACCATTTTGTGTTCAGCAGCTTTCTACCTTCACAGAATTTGCTGTCTTTGTCAGGAAAAGATGAACAAGGGTTTCTGTTTTTTGAAAACTCAGTTACTGGCCAATTCAATCCTCTTAGCTATGTACACAGTTGCTCAGTTTCTGACACGATAGAAAAGAGCAAAAATACTTGGTCCTAAAGATAAATTAGTATTCATTTGAATGATGTGCAAATAACTTTAACAATTATTTTATCTTTTCTCGGCTCTGAAAGCCAGATATCAGTGTAGAGTAGCTGCAATTTACAGATGATTTAAGTCATGTTTACTTCCATGCATGAAGTAAGAGCCAATTTTATCTCATGTCCCACTCTGCTTCCTGAAAAATCACTCTTTCCAATAAGAGACAAATGGCAATATGTTTCAGTCAGGTGTCCCACAGCAAAGACAGGTGAGCTTAGTCATGCAATAAATTGCCAATGATGAACAATTACCTTCCCCTTACATTTTTCCTAGAGATGTGATTTTCACAGATCATCATTCAGCAGGTTATGATGGCAATGACCTCACAGACTGTTTTCTGCAGACACTCTGAGATAACACAGAATACAGACAGAATCATGTAGATTGGAAAAGACCTTTAAGATCATCGAGTCCAATTGTTGTCCGAAAAGCGGATTCATCACCCAGTGTGCAATGAGCCAATGAACACACACTCAGGAGAGACATTGCTTATTTATTTCAGGATTGTGCAAGCTTGGGTGCTCGGTGATTTCCCACAAATCAAGCACACTGGGCCAAAATCACAGTAGGTATTTATACAGTTAAATGTGTTAGTAACACATAATATTCATGCCCCCCAGCTAGTCATTGGTTAGTTTCTTTCTCACTTCATCTTAAAGGTACAGGTCCTTTTAAATTTACCATGCACGCTCAGAGAGTAGGGGGCTTTCTGGCCTATGGGTGTGATTTTTAGTATTATTATGAGGATAATTCACCCAAAGGACACTTAGTTCTTACCAAGTTGGCAACATACTCAAAACATCCTGATCCGCTGTTCTCCTTAAGGTCTAATTGCCCCAGGATGTCCTTGGTAAAAGGATATTGACTTCATCTGAGGCAGCAGTTTTCCCTTTTATCAGTCTCTCAGTCCTTCTCCAAGGATACTGAATGTCTGTTCTTCTAATTAAAGATAGTTTAGTGT
>WEKW01017781.1:178876-220788 GCA_013389905.1 Sula dactylatra | reverse complement strand
CAAAATCACAGTAGGTATTTATACAGTTAAATGTGTTAGTAACACATAATATTCATGCCCCCCAGCTAGTCATTGGTTAGTTTCTTTCTCACTTCATCTTAAAGGTACAGGTCCTTTTAAATTTACCATGCACGCTCAGAGAGTAGGGGGCTTTCTGGCCTATGGGTGTGATTTTTAGTATTATTATGAGGATAATTCACCCAAAGGACACTTAGTTCTTACCAAGTTGGCAACATACTCAAAACATCCTGATCCGCTGTTCTCCTTAAGGTCTAATTGCCCCAGGATGTCCTTGGTAAAAGGATATTGACTTCATCTGAGGCAGCAGTTTTCCCTTTTATCAGTCTCTCAGTCCTTCTCCAAGGATACTGAATGTCTGTTCTTCTAATTAAAGATAGTTTAGTGTCCTTTAGTTTTAAAATATATGAAGAACATCTTGGCCTAATACAGTGTTAGCTAAGTTTCTTCAACACAACCGTAAACCTAACACTACCAGTTCACCACTAAACCATGTCCCTAAGCACCACATCCAAACATCTTTTAAATACCTCCAGGGATGGTGACTCAACCACTTCCCTGGGCAGCCTGTTCCAATCCCTGACAACACTTCCAGTGAAGTAATATTTCCTAATATCCAGTCTAAACCTCCCCGGTGCAGCTTGAGGCCATTATGGTATTCTCAAAGATCCCCTCTCAGGTTGTCAGATTTATCACTCCCCATTCACCTGGTGAGTCATACAAATAGTCTGATTTGTACATAATTGTGGAAGGGTGATACAGACAGATAGAAGCGTGCATCTATGGCCTTTCTCTTTTTGCATTGCAATCTGACTCATATCAAATTAGGACACTTCTCCACACTTAAAAAAATTTCCATTCCTCTCTACCTCTCTTTTGTAAGTTCATCCCACTTCCACGTAAGAGTCAGAGAATCTGGGGCCTTCAAGTCCATAATAGTGCATCTACAATTTAGGACAAGACACATAGAGGCTTTACTATTATATAGTGAGAAAACATTTGAAAAACATCCCCCCCTCTGCTCCCTTGTTCTCTGCCAAACGATTATAGACATCTATTGACTGTTTCAGAAAAAAAAGAAAGAGGTGAATAAAAACAATCTTTTCAATGTTAGCTAAAGCAGGTATACATATCTGTGTGAGATGGGCTCCTTAAGGTACCTTGCTACCTGCCACAATTCTAAGGAACAGTAAATATTGTGACAATATGGAGAGCTGGGTCTTGGTGGAGACTGTAGGACTGGCTCACCCAGCATTATGTTACCACAGAAGTGAGGAGTTGTAAATGATCACAGGCTATTAGCTTTTAGTTGAAAGGAATGTTATTTTTGTTAGGTTAAACTTCTTAGCCAGACCTCTCAGTTTTGGTTATTAATAATTTTACAAGAATTTTGGCCATTGCTTTTACTAACCACTGGGATTTCTCCCCATTGGTCTACATTAGAAGAAAATAGCACTAGAGTTTTTCTAGACTAGGTCGTTATCATCGGCCCTCTGGCCTGTCATCAAGGAAGACATACTTGAAAAAGGATTTGACAAAGCAAGTTGCATTCTTCATAATCTTACAACAACTTGACCCTCTGATGAGCTCTCCCAGAACAGAGCTTGTAAAGCAGGAATTCACTTCATTGTAGTCATGTTGACGATGACCAAGTAGAATATGTGTACCCTAGTGCTTAGTAGTCGTTCTACCCTTTAATATAACTTCTTACCATTTTGCCCAATACACACATTGAGCTTATGATTCTATGTGAGATTCGCTGCTGAGAGGCTTTCAAAATATTGTCACTGCATTTGTCAGAATAAGTCAGATATTATGGGGTAAACACTATATGCTCCTACCTGGTAGCATGGTACTTGTTACTTTATCAATTTCTATGTTCAGTGTATGTATGTTACAGTCAGTATTACAGAGCATCTAGTCACCTATAAAATTTTGAACTTGATCACACAAGTGTTTTAAAGGCTAACTTGCATTTCTTTAAATAAATATTCATTGATAAGTTGATGAATTTATCCTCATAATCAATACAGTTATTTCCAGATTTAAAATAATAAATGGTATTTAGAGATCAGCAGACTTCCTTTCTGACAAGGACAACACAGCCTACTTTTTACCAATTAGGGAAATACATGACATTCATATCTCGTAAATATTGAAATATCGTATCAATATAAAAGGATCATTTCCACTAAGAAAGGAAAATTGCAATATAAATGGATTGAAGAGAAAAATAAAATGCAAATGAGAATTGAACGTTTCTTAGAAAAAGGGTTTAGATTAAAAATTATGATTATACAATCAAGAAAGGGGACAATAACCATTCAGTTTGAAACAAAAGCAGTCTACACTTTTATATATGTTCATTTCAAGATGGAAAAACTAAAAAAAATAGTATATAGATGATTTAGAAAAAAGACTGGAATGTTCTATTTAGATTTCTGATCACTATTTTACAAGAACCAAGGTGGAGACTCAGCATATGACAACAATTAATGATTTTGCAGATCAGTAGGAGCTAAGACTAATGATAAAAACTATTTCCTAGAGAAAAACAACAATAAGCCTGTGTGCTTTGCATCAGAGAGCTGCATGATAATTTGCTAGGGCACTTAATAATTTGCTGATGCTAATATCTAACAAATTTGAATTAGCATGGATCTCCAGTAGACTAAATTGGAATAGCAAGCTGTGCAAATTTCCATTAAAAGGGGAATAAATTATATATGGCATCCAGCTTTGACAAAATAATGAGAAAAACTGATATCAGGCTTGCATGACTAAAAACAAATACATGGGAACAGGATTAATATAATTTCAACATAGTTTATAGAAAGTAGAGCTGGTCAGAAAGACCTGATTTGGATTTCATAGATAAATGAAATTACACAGGTGTGTGTAGTTTCATCTCCCACTGAAGGACATTCTGTTAATAAAAGCAGTACTGTATAACATCACTGCTGGTGGTTTGGGGCTGGCAAGACAGGGCGGGATCTCTCAGCAATAACAAAATTAATACATCTGTGTGAGTTTTCTAACCGCCTTCTGGTTATATAGCTATCTATGCCTCTCTTCAGTGTGCTGCGAAAGTGGAGTGGTTCCAGAACTTTTTTTAGGGACAGCTCAGAGGCTTTCAGGACTGCACAACCTATATGGAGAGAGCTTTTGTGTGAATACTGTATAAACTAGCTATAACATGAACTCTCTTTTGCCTTGGACTTCAGCAAGCTACAGTTAGCTCTTAGGAATCCTGTTCTGAGGCACCTAACTCCTTCCAAGTTTTGTAAAACAAATTTGCCTTCCCCTAGAAGCATGAGGTAATAAGGTGTCATGGTTTTAGCTGCGATAGTTAATTTTCTTCACTCTAGCTAGTATAGTGCTGTGTTTTAGACTTAGTATGAAAATAATGTCATAACACGCTGATGTTTTAGTTGTTGCTAGGTAGTGCTTACACTGGTCAAGGACTTTTGCAGCTTCCCATGCTCTGCCGGGTGCACAAGAAGCCGGGAGGGGAGGGGATACAACCAAGGGAGCTGATCTGAATTGGCCAAAGGGTATTCCATATCATGTGATGTCATGCTCAGTATATTAACTGGGGGGAGTTGGCCGGGGGAAGCAGCGATCGTGGCTCAGGGACTGGCAGTGTCAGTCAGTGAGTGGTGAGCGGTTGCAGCACTTGTTGTTTAGTTTTGGTTTTGGTTGGGTTTTTTCCCTTTTTCCCTTCTTCCAAGGTTTCGTATCTCACTCGCTCATTATTTTCCTTTTCATTATTATTATTACTATTATTATTGCTCTTTTATTTTAATTATTAAACTGTTCTTATCTCAACCCATGAGTTTTCTTACTTTGGCCCTTCCGATTCTCTCCCCCATCCCACTTGGGTGGGGGGAGTGAGCAAGCAGCTGGGTGGTGCTTAGTTGCTGACCGGGGCTAAACCACAACATAAGGCTTGGATCAGAAGGGGCCACACTGAGCATCTGGCCCAAAAACACTCATGTCTTTTCTAACAAGAGAAAAAAAAATCACCAAGCATTTGAACCTACAAGGAAAAAATATTAAAAAACTTCAGTGTAAATTTCCAATAAAATCTACATCTACAAGATTTCTCTGTCCAAAAATAGTGAAATCTAAAGGAAGAAAAACATTTCCCACACTAAACATAAAGCCCATTTTTACACAACGAAAAAAAAAAAAACCAGAAGAAAACATTTCCAGTGAGAATGATTTGGCCCAGCTCAACACTCATTTTCTTTGGAAAGAATTTTATGGCCACCCCTCACAACTGCAAATGACAATGGAAATTGCAATGTTGCTTTTTTCCTGGTAAATTGGCAATGCCATTTTTCAGCCATCTAAAATAAAATCATTGTTTAAAAGTGTCCACTCTTCATTTATACACTGTTGTTGATAGTCCAGCCTGGAGATCAGTACAACTACACCATTACCTATAACTTCAGATGCACAAAAAATAATCCAAGGATAATTCCTTGTAATTCCATATCTGAGAAGTAGTCTGATATTGAATATGCTAATGCTCATGCACCATTGTATTCTACTGCCTCTATATCTTTGGGGTAATAAATGTATACATACAGCCAGAAAAATAACTTGTAATGTATTCCTCCACTCTCCAAAGGAATCAGCTACACGAAATGTTAAAAAGGTCTGTCTCACTACTAATTATAACAAGCATGTTGATTAATTTGTCAATTTGCAAAACAAAAGGTCCAAAGGATGATCCTTTTCAATTGCAACTGTACTGCCTGCAGTCTCCTTAAAGGAGTTCTGAAAAAAAGTACATCACTGCACAGATCACACAGAGTTGCGGCAGAATCTGATGTACCTTAACAGAGAAAAATCACCAGGCCAAGTTCAGGCCAAGCAACAGCAGTGTAATCACTGAAAACATCCATCTGGTGAAAAAGATCAGGAGACATCCTTAGTACGTAAACCCTCTCAAGAATAGTGTGGATACCCTGCCGCACTGTCATTGTTATGATTATGTGTTACGCTTCTTGAGATGTGACTCTCCCCCCTGCTCTCCTCTTGGGATCTGTGTGAAGGGAGATCCAGGTATGAGCAATGGTGCCACTCTGGTCTGTGCACTATGATTAAACACAAAGAGGCAGGCTGTCGGTCACAGCCATCTCTCATTCCAAGCTCTTTTCCTTTCCTTCCACTACCAATTTCCAAACCAAGGCAGCATATTTGCAGGGAACATAGGCATGCTATGCTAGAGAATCAACCCGTAACCCCACAGAACAGGGAATATAGGAACCCAACAGTTTCTATCATGAGCTTCTGCCCCAGTGTAACTTGCAAGAACTGTAGAAATTCAAACAGTGATTTACCCATGACAACAAATGACCTGTCCAAAGAAAGAAGGGATTTTTCTGGGTGCAGTCTGCCAGATAAATCAATCAGACATTTAAAACCCTTCACGTGAGAGGTTTTTTTGGACTACGCATAACAAATGCTGATTTTCATCTTTACATTTCTCTCTCCTTTACTCAGTATTAATAGAAAAACTTCATTGACTTCTTGACTCCCAGGCTTTACTTGAAGCATAATGTCCATGTTAAAAGGTCATGAATATTTACTGCAAGGCCTAAGGACAGACATTAAGGACAACTTTCCTCTATTTCAGAGACTTTACTTTTTTATCTGAATTACAGGAATAACATTGCATTAAAGCAGCAAGGTTGGGCACTCATTCACATATATCTGTCTCTACATCAAAGCCTGTTTGTTGCTTCTGTTTCCATAAGATCTACTGCAATATTTGTGCATGCATATATGCTCTTGAAAGGAGATCATTCAAAGCTTGTGCATATGATCTCATGAACAAACAGTGAACGTTCACCCTGCAGTCAGCCCCTCTCTGCAGGAAGGAATGGATGTCCCTTCTATGTTTCCTTAGTGACTAGCTTAATGGACATTCAAGCAATGACTGGAGCCTGTACAAAAAACATCCAAGTGCCATTTTATGGGTGCTTAGAAGGACTATGGCATGTTAGTGAGCAGCCTCCATGGCACTCTGATTGCTGCAATACTCTTGCTAGACACAAATATCAACATGATGTAGGAATATGGCTGCTGAGGGCAACTGAGTCAGGAATAAAGACTTTACCAAAACAACACTCCCTTAAAAAGAAACTGACAGTGCTGCTTAGAAGCACTACAAACTTAATTTTGGAGAACACATTACTGACAAACAGTTTCTCAACTGATTCCACATGAAGCCTTGGTTCTCTCTTCTCCTTCTTGTTCTTCATAGCTGCCAGTTATTTCTCCCTTACATCACTCAGGTCAGAGCTCTCACTGGCCTCCATTTGAGCAAGACACAGCAGCCTTGAGATTTGAGTCTTGGCAGGTAGACTTTGGTGCCATTTGTGCTTATTTACTGATCAGCCTTCTGTCCTAAAAAAAAAAGTTGCACAGTCCACCAAAAAACAAGCACAGCATTAAAAGCAGTGGCAGATATTGCTTTCATCTATGCACAGCAAAACATTTCAAAAGTTAGAGGTGCTTTTTAAAAACAGAAGCCTGCCCTAGGTAACGGTCATATCTCTGAAAGAGGCAGGCATTTCCAGAATGCAAAATACCACACATTGCTTGTGTGCATTAACTGACAGCATATTATAATGTCTGTGCTCCACTGAGTAGCGATAGAGGAAAGTATTGAATATTGGGGACAAAATGTGATTTGGTGGCTGCTCCCAGACTGTCTTTTCTCTTTTTCCAAATAGAGAGCCAATATTTGTAAAGCACCCCATTTATCTTTTACATGGCAATGGCTTGACTGCACTCAGGTGTGCACCACACACTCTGAAGTTTGCCTCCCTCAATGTCACAACAGTAGCCCCTCTTAGGAAGGATGCTTTTCAACAACACACATCCCTGCAATCCAAAAGTAATGCATTCCTTTGCTCCTTATCCAAGAGCATCTTCGGGCATATCCTGCTGCAATAAAGTAAAACAGAGCGCATTTTGTTTTCTCCTCCCAATGTGGACTTGCTTCCAAACCACAGACTGCACTGAGGCCAAAGGTGGGCATTGTTCAGCTCAGGGCAAACTGCAAAGTTGCAACACTCAGGAGCTGTTGTTGTGAAGAAGTGGCTGAAACTTTTCTTGAAAGATGCACATAATCTTCATGGGTGCCAGGAAACCAGACCATATATTCTACGCTTACCTTGCTACTTTGCTGTAGTTTAACCCCAGCCAGCAACTATGAACCACACAACCACTTGCTCACTTCCCCCACAGTGGGAGGCAGGAGAGAATCAGAAGAGTAAAAGTGAGAAAACTCCTGGGTTAAGATAAAGACAGTTTAATAGGTAAAGTAAAAGCCACATGTGCAAACAAAGCAAAACAAAGAATTCATGCGCTCCTTCCAGTCAGCAGGCAGGTGTTCAGCCATCTCCAGGAAAGCAGGCTCCATCACATGTAACAGTTACTTGGGAGGACAAAACACCATAACTCCAAACATCCCCCGCTTCCTTCTTCTTCCCCCAGCTTTATATGCTGAGCATGACATCATATTGTGTAGAATATCCCTTTGGTCAGTTGGGGTCAGCTGCCCTTGCTGTGTCCCCTCCCCTCCTGGCTTCCTTTGCACCTGGCAGGGCATGGGAAGCTGAAAAAGTCCTTGACTAGTGTAAGCACTACTTTGCAACAACTAAAATATCAGTGTGTTATCAACATTATTCTCATATTAAATCCAAAACACAGCACTATACCAGCTACTTTAGAAATTACAAAGAAAATTAACTCTATCCCAGCCAAAACCAGGACATACCTAAAGCAAGAAATGCAGCTTTTAAAGCTCAGTTAAAACTGGTTTCACCTCTAAAACCAGCAAAGTGCATTCAGCTTCATGTCAGATAGTTACTTCTCTATTTCCTCATGGTCCTCAGAGGTTTTGCTACAACCAGTTTACTGCGTCTTCCAGCCAAACACGATATAAAGTCATGCTTTATCAGAAACAGTGTCAGCAGTTTCCAGGAGACAGTCACACAGCATATAAATGAAACAATTTCACTGTTCACTAAAGGGTCCAAGGAATTTAAACTATTTTGCTGTCTGTTTTTGAGATGCAGTTCAAGTCACAGCATATTCCTTAGATGGACTATTTGCTTTCCCAATGCAATAAAATTTTCTGTGGCTGATGAGTAAGCAACTGAAAGTCCCCGTTAAATAAAAAAATGATTGCTGGAGGAAAATCTCTAGTAGGTTTTCTTCTTTTCCTTTTGAACTCCTTCTGGTCGGCTTTGTCTAAAAACATGTGAGATTAGATATGATCATGCACTTTGGTAGTGCTTCCTGCCTTTGAAAGTGAAGCCACTATGGTTCTACCATTCTCAGGTTTACAAAAAAAAAAAAAAAAAAAAAAAAANAAAAAAAAAAAAAAAAAAAAACACCCAAAAAAACCACAAACCAAACCAAACCAAAAAAAAACCAAATAAAATAGACAAGCTTTCATGGCTTTGGGACAAAAGGACCTAAGAAAGAACTAAGTATTTTTATTTTACTCTTAGATTTTTAATCTTTTGTTTATATTTTTGTAGCCTTGCCTTAAATTAGAAATCTCTTTTTCTTATAGAAATTGAGATTTTCATTGAACAGATCCTGTCCAGGGAGTTTTAATAAGGTAAATTTTAAGATAAATCTTACAGAAATAAATTAACATACTTTTCCTGGTGCAGCCAACATGAAGCAGCAGTTCAGAGAAGTTTTGTATATTGAGAGGAGACACAACCCTGTGCGTTAACCAGTACCTCTCCTCTGCTTTTCATGGTGCTCTGCAGATCCTTCTTGGTACTGCTCTTCTGCAAAAAGCCCTACTTAATGGAGCTCTTCTTTTCTGGCAAAGCCCACAACTTTACCATGTCTAATTGCTCTTGTAGGCAATGTCTCACACCCAATTAATGAGATTACTCTATATGGCAGCACTATTTCTGTCTGTGAAAGATTTTTTAGTCTGCATAAAACCAATAATGGTCTTTGTGCATTTTTTTAGTATCTTGCCTCTGAGGAGAAGGCAAAAGAAGGCCTGTAGGCAGTGTTTGCCTTGACCCGTAGCCTCTCTTCCCCTTTAGGGAGTAGAGTAACATCACTCACTAGCTGTAAACAAAGTGTAGGAAAAGAGACAGCTAACTCATTGTGCTCTGCAGAGAAATAGATCACTTATCATTTCAAACAGAAAGGAATGCACTAGATTGAAATTGGCTGAGAAGATGGAGAACTTTATGATATTTGTCATCTCCATTTTCCCATCTAAGCATAATATGCTGTACCTATCATGATAGCTCATAAAGTGCACAGCTTCTACCAAACCACCAGTTTTTACGGAGATGGTAATGAACATAAGATGAATTTCTACAGGTCATAAAACCAGAGAAATTTCCAGCACTAAAATACAACTGAATATACTTTGTAAATGAAAATACTCAGATAACTTCTAAAACTGTGGATGCTTCAACACAAGCTGTAAAAACCAGCAGTCTTATAAAAACAGTATTTCCTGTGAACTTATAACAAAGTTAATTTTTTCACCATTATAACTTCTTTGAGATCAATTTTTTAGATAAAAATCCTGACCAATATAAGAGCAGCAAAATACACACTATATTCACAACTCAGGGAAAAGTCCCATAAAACTCAAATTGCATTTTTTAATGTCATTTTTTTCCTTTCTGCAAATGATTTTCAGTGTGCCATTGGACAGAATTAGTTTTATGCATGTTGCAGGTTGAACCAAAATGCAACATCTTGCTTATTATTTATATTTTAGGGTTAAAGACATTCTAGATCCATCCAAGCTACAGTGGTGTGAAATCTATTGACAGTTCAGGTAGTAATAAGGTTTCATCTATGTGACAACTTTTTTATGTAGTCTAATACCATGCTTATTTAGTCTTCCTTGATGAGTATAACACTCAATTAAAAAAGGCGTTTACCAAACTGCCAGAAAAACTTAGACCCTGGGTATGGGGAAGGCAGAATTCAGGGCACTGAAGGAGATAGTTAGTAAGGTCCCCTGGGAATCTGCTTTTGAAGGTATCGGGGATCCATGAATGCTAGTCACTTTTTAAGAGCCATCTCTTAAAAGCCCAGAAGCAGGAAATTCCAAAGTGTTGGAACTCACGCAAGCAGGGCAGAAGGCCAGCTTGGCTGAGCAGGGATTCTTCTTCTAGAATGTAGGTGGAAAAGGAAAGTGTACAGTTATTGGAAGCAAGGACAGGCAACATGGGAAGACTGCAGAGATGCAGTTAGCCACTGTAGGGAGAAAATTCATGTGGGCAAAGCTCGCTTAGGGTTCAAGCTGGCCAGCACTGTGAAGGACAATAAAATCTTTTTTAAAATATGAGTTTTTAAGTATGTTAACAGCAACCAGAGGATCACAGATATTTTGGTCTGTTACTTGATAAGATTAGTCACACCACGAATAGGGATGTAGACAAAGAGGAGACGTTTAATGCCTTCTTCGCTTCTGTCTTCAGTACCAACGATGGGCCCTGGGACTCCCAGAGCCCTGTGTTGGAAGATCGGGACTGGGGGGATGATAAACTCCCAGCCGGCCCTAAACTTGTTTGAGACTTGCTGCTCCAGCTGGATGGGAAGAAATCCATGGGGCCCAATAGGATTTATCCCGGGGTACTGAAAGAGCTGGCCAATGTCATCACAGGACCTCTCTCAATTATTTTTCACAGTCTTGGGAGTCTGGAGAGGTCCCAGTCAACTGGAAGCTGGCAAATGTTCCAATTTTCAAGTAGGGTAAGATGGAAGACCCTGGTAATCATAGGCCTGTCAGTCTCATTTCAGTGCCTGGTAAAATTATGGAGATTATTATTCTGGGAGTTATTGGAAAACACTCGAATGACTATGCAGTCATTGGTCATAGCCAGCATCGGTTCACAAGGGGAAAGTCCTGTTTAACTAATTTAATTTGCTTTTATGACAAGGTAACCCATCTAGTTGACCAAGGGAAACCAGTAGATGTGATCTTTTTGGATTTTAGCAAAGCTTTTGATACTGTTTCTCACAGTATCCTTGTAGATAAACTGTCCAGCACACAGCTAGACAAGTCCATTATACGTTGGGTGAGCAATTGGCTGACGGTTCGGGCTCAAAGGGTTATAGCAAAAAGGACTACATCAGGCTGGTGGCCAGTCACCAGTCGGATTCTCCAGGGCTCAATTTTAGGGCCAATGCTCTTTAATGCTTTTATAAATTATCTGGACACAGGAATCAAATGTCATTAAGTTTGCTGACAGTACTAAATTAGGAGGAGCTGTGTATTCCCTTGACGGAAGAGAGGCCTTACAGAAAGATGTGGATAGACTAAAGAGCTGGGCAATCACCAACCATATGAAATTTAACAAGAGCAAGTGCCAGATTCTCCACCTGGGACAGGGTAATCCTGATTATGTGTAGAAATTGGGGAATGAGAGGCTGGAAAGCAGCCCCATGGAAAGAGATCATAGAATCATAGAATGTCCTGAGTTGGAAAGGATCAAGTCCAACCAATTTCCCTGCACCAGACAACACCAAAATTCACACTGTATCTCTGAGGGCGTTGTCCAAGTGCTTTTTGAATATCGTCAGGCTTGGCGCTGTGACTACCTCCCTGGGGAGCCTGTTCCAGTGCTCCACCACCCTCTGGGTAAAGAACCTTCTCCTTAAATCCAACCTAAACCTCCCCTGGCACATCTTCCTGCCATTCCCTCAGGTTCTATCATTGGTCACCAGAGAGAAGAGATCCACGCCTGCCCCTTCTTCTGAGGAAGTTGTAGACCATGATAAGGTCACCCCTTAGTCTCCTCTTCTCTAGGCTGAACAAACCAAGAGACCTTGGCCACTCGTCATACAGTTTCTCCTCTAAACCCTTCACCAGCTTCATGGCCCTCCTCTGGACACTCTTTAGTAGCTTTATATTCTTGATGTACTGTGGTGCCCAAAGCTGCACTCGGTACTCAAGGTGAGGCCGCACCAGTGCAGAGTAAAGTGGGACAATCACCTCCCTCGACCAGCTAGCGATACGGTGCTTGATGCACCCCAGGACACGGTTGGCCCTCTTGGCTGCCAGGGCACACTGTTGGCTCATGTTCAACTTGCCATCGACCAGAACCCCCAGGTCTCTCTGCAGAGCTGCTCTCTAACCTCTTATTCCCCAGTCTGTGTGTACATCCAGGGTTGCCATGCCCCAGGTGTAAAATCTGGCACTTGCCCTTGTTAAACTTCATGCAGTTGGTGATTTCCCAGCTCTCTAGTCTGTCCAGATCTCTCTGCAGGGCCTCTCTGCCCTCAAGAGTGTCAACAGCTCCTCCCAGTTTGTGTCATCAGCAAACTTAATTAGTAATCCTTCAAGTCCTGCATCCACGTCATTTATAAAGAGATTAAAGAGTACTGGCCCCCAGCTGGATCCCTGTGGAACCCCGCTAGTGACTGGCCACCAGCCCAATGTAACCCCATTTGCTATAACCCTTTGAGCCCGACCCATCAGCCAATTGCTCACCCATTGGATTATGTGTTTATCCAGCTGTATGCTGGACATTTTGACCAGGAGGATACTGTAAGAGACAGTATTGAAAGCTTTACTGAAATCCAAAAAGATCACATTGACTGGCTTCCCTTGGTCAACTAGGTAGACAACCTTGTCATAGAAGGAAATCAAGTTTGTTAGACAGGACTTTCCCCTCATGAACCCGTGCTGACACAGCTTTCCCCTGCTGTGGTCCCCAAGAACCTTGCAGTGTAGTGGCAATAAGAACTTTTATCTTTATTTGAGAAAGCAGGAGCTGAAGTCCCAAGAGAATTAAGCCCCTTGGTGATTTTTCAAGTCCCTCTAGGTAGCAGTGCGTAGCTTTGGGTTTAGACACTTTTGACAGTTTGGCAATTTGACTTCCTCGAGATTATTCAGAATGTGTGGGAAAGAAGAGACAATTAAAGCCAGACTTCTCAACTGTAGCATAGCATGCTGCCCTAAATTCATCCTCCCTTCCCATTTTTTGCAAGGCAGTGCAAGACTGGTGCTCTGTATCTCTTGAGTTCCTTGTGCTTGAATGTTGTAGCACAGTTATTTTGCTTCCTGGCATGGGTTTGAGCATTTCTGACTGATTTTTTTACTTCTTGACCTAAAACTGAACAAGCAGGAGTAAATCAAGAGATACGGCCAGGCGCACACACCTGAATATGCCTGTTACAGAATGTTGTTTCCCAGTTTCATTTCTCACCACTGAGGTGGCTGCACGTCCACACTCAGATAAATGGTTCCTATGGATGTGGTGCTCTTCAAGTGTGTAAGATCTGTTGAGGTGAAAGGCCAAGGAAAATGCATTTCACCACATTATGATTAATATATTTTGCATGTGGTGCAGTTTTAGGGAGAGAAGGGAGGCAGTGCTAAAGAGGTAGTGTCAGTAAAACTGGATAATGCCTCCTAAAGTTGGAAAACAAGGAGGAGGTTATGCAGAGAACAGATGTGAAGATCTGAAATTAAATGCATCCGTAATGGTGCACTGCTGCGTCCTATCTTCCTCGAAACTTTATGTCCCTGTAGCTTAGGAACCTGGGTCACCTCCAGGCGAGAGGACAGGGTGTTACTCTGAGACCCAACATGGATTCAGAAGCATCTTTTCCCCTCAGGAGTCAGAGTCTCCATTCTTGTCACCCTCTTGTAATCAGAGGCAAGAGAGGAGGGCCTGATTCTTCTGTACATTGTGTGCAAGATAATGCCAGAGAGGGAGTTACAAGTTCAAAGCAGATTGGCTTGCACACCAGCCAGAGAAAAGGTGAGTGATTATTTTCTTGCAAATCCATGATCCATTGTTTGCCACACAAATATTGTCCAGTGGTCTATTTTGGGGACAGCAGCAAGACAGCAGCAAGATTTACATAAGTGTTCAAGTGCATCCTTTGGCAGAACTCCCAAATGTGAGCTTGTTGTGACTCCTGATAGTCTGTGGCTCATCGTTGGTTGGTGGGAGTTGGGACAAAGCTACTGAAATAAGGTGAAATCCTGATCCGCAGAAGTCAAGGGTATACTGTGGCTGACCTCCACTAGCCAGCATTTCACCGATGTGTGGCAGCTGAGAAGTGACAAATGTAATTTTAAAGCTCATCTGATGCGCTTACAGAACCAAAAGCCATTACTTGTACTGAGCTGCAGGCCAGCAACGGCAAAAGGCAGAATGAATATTCCAATTCAATTATAACAGGAGGCACGGCTGCTGAATAGTCTAGCTAGACACTAGGGAAGCAAAGTCCATCCCCAGGCAGCTTGTTTTCCATGCTGTCCTGTTCATCAAAAAGCATTCCAGAAAAGGAAAGCTGAAACCCACCCTAATGGGACTCAAAAGGGCACCCAGCAACATTGTGCAACTACACTGCTGTAGTGCCTGGCTGCTGAAAGCTTGCATTAGAGGTGTTTCTGATCAGCCTCCTTGACTGAGAGTAAGAGCAATAGAAACGTGCCGGACTTCATCTTGAACTAATGTCCTCTGTGGTGAATCATCCTGCTGGGGACAAAGTGAGAGGGACCCATGTCCTAGTTCCTTCAGCTTGTGCATTGTCCATTACTGAGGGGATGTTGTACTGGGCCACCACAGGCAGATGTCTAAGCTGGGTGACAGCTGCCAGCCTGCCATGCCTGAGTTGGACTTAACGTACATGCTGTGCTTGGGAGCTGTTGCAGCTGGGACTAGCAGGGCCATGGGAGCTGCCTCCTCCTTCCCTGGGGGGCAGAAGTGAGAAGCTGAGCACTCACCTTGCTACCATCCACCCTGCAGTATTTCAAGTGGGAGTGCTCTTGCTCTAGCGAGTAATGCCCTATCCAGAGGGCAGCACATGCCTTGCTTTTGTTTTCTTCCCCCCAGCTGCATTTCTACTGTTTTGTGTTAAAACATTCCTGTTACTGAAGAGAAATGTAACAAGCTAGGTAGTCTTGCTATCAGTGTGGCCGGTGGATTCTCCTGTTACTGTGACCTGTGGGCATCTCCCAGCTCTTGGTTTTAACGCAACAACCTTCAGTTCTGTCTACACAAAGAAAGCAATTAGGGCTGCCTCATTCTTGTAATAAACTGCAGTGTGTCACCACAATTTCTGCACTGTTTTTATGGGCTGGAATCAAAACTCAGTAAAGCCAAAGGACAGAAAACCACTGACTTGACACCTTTGGGTCTTGGATCAGGCCCCAATAACTTCGATAGCTTCTAACTGTCATACTAGCTAACCTTTCATGGAATCCATAGTACCCCCTCTCCAGCCACTACATACTTTGTGCTATAGACACAACCTGTATTTGAATTACTTTGCAAAGGAGCACTTGAGATGGATGCATTTCCAATGTGCTGAACACAGAAAGCAGTGAAAACTTTCATGTTCTTGGGAAGATCTGACTACCCCACACTGAAAAAAATGAGGTTTCACCTAAAAAGTGTTTTTATTTTTGTTTCTCCAGCATTCAGAGTGAAACTTTCCCATTACCGGAGGGAAATACCAATCAGACACGCTTATACACAAGTAGTGAAACATGTCCTTCACAGTGTGGCTGGGACCTGCTCTTGCAAATTTGACTGTGATCCTAGCATTTCATCTTTGCAGCAACAGAGAAAATTGTATTGTTTAAAGAGCACTGAGGTAAAGAAGAAAACATTAATGGGATAAGATGGCCAACTATATCAAATAAATGAAAAGCATCTGTACAAGTTCCTTTCCCTATGCAAAATAACTTTTCTTTTTTGGGTGATTTTAATTTTTTTAAACTGACATTGCCTGGGCAAATATTAACCTTACAACAGAAATAATTTACAAAAGCGGTTTCTATAAGGAGAAATGGGTTGCTAAACAAAATGTCAGTCTCATGCAAGCTGCTGAGCATCTCCTCAGAGATGCACATTCCAAGCTTTTGGGCCAGCCCTGCAGCAGAGCATAGTGATTTGCAACCCCAAGGCTGCTTGGCACACCATGAAAGGTGCTCTGCTTCTTCCAAGTGCAGAGCCCCCAGACAAAGGAAAAAAAGAGAACCTGCCTTGTAATCCTGTTCAGGGGAATGGTGTCATTGGTTCTAGTGGGTAATTCTCCTGAGTCAAGGTACTGCATTGCAGGATAAGAAAGATTAATTTCGCACTCTGTATTTTGCACACTTACCATGAGATTCCCTATTCAGCCTCAAAGAGTGGGATTTTTCAGCAGCTTTCTGCAGTGGCCTCCTGAGTCTGCTCTTCAGTGGGGACCTTGCTCCCAGAAAGGCCTATGTGAAGAAAGTGCTTGCATAGCTCCAGATATTCTCCTGGCCATCTTTTGAGTCAGCCATAAAAATAATGCACAGGCTTTAGATACTATATAATTAGTCGGGAAGTGGGCCATTTATCTATTAACAGTATTTCAAAAAAACACAACAGGTGGGAAAAGCCCACACACACACATGCTGATTTGAGATTAAAATTATGATTAATAACACTAGTTGGAAATAACTTTGAAATCCGTACTAATATAAAGTTACATACAGAAATCATTGCCTATAGTGATTAAGACATTACTGATTCTAGACATGGCTTTATTTAGAACGTTCCATTTAAATATACAAATGCAAAACAATTTATGTGCATAAAATGTCTCACATATATGGCTAACTGAAGATAACACTCTTAGCATAGAGTTGGAAGAGGCAGATCACATGTTACTTGGAAGATTGTACCTATTCTACATGATACAGTTAATGACATACTCTGGCTGTATCCCAGTGAAAAAAAAAGTGTAATGTATTCATGCTTGTTTTTGTGTAATGCTTTTAAGCATTGTCTTATAACAGCACTGGAAAGCACTGCCTATAGCCTTCAACTTGGGTTCAGTCCCGAAGACTGACTCAGAGCACAGTTGCCCCACAGTGCTATGCTGGGGAAACACCTACATTTAGTTAGCACCTCTATTTTGGAGAGCAAAAGTTGGGAAGCTTGGCTGGCAACACCCTATTGTGATCCAGGTAATTCTGCTACCGTCCAAGGGGTCGGCCAGGGCGTGTTTGACCTCTGCATTTTCCTCTGGGGAGCCCTGTTCCTGGCACTGCTTGTGCTAGACACTGTTCACAGACCGAGCTGAGCTAGGCTCAGTCCTGACCTGCCCCAAGAGCCAGCTGCTCCAGTCCATCCCCAGCAAGTGGGACACCAGGGCTCAGCAACTTCTTACCTTGCAGAGTCCCAGTTCAAAAAAGATGGTTTACCTCAGACCCTTTGCTTGTTGCTACCCATTGGTCACCAGGCACTGGCTAGCCCCCAGGCCGCAGACTGGTGTGGTGCAGTGAACCACCAAGGTGGCCCCACATGCCTGAGCTCCCCTGCATGTGGCCAGAGGTCACAGACCCCTTTTTTCTCTTCTGCTCACTCCCTGCCCCAATGTCTCAGTGTTTATCACTAATGGCAGTAATAGTCAGCAGCTCTTTGAGGGCATGCATCAGATCTACCTGGACATGAAATGGAACGCCAATGTTTTCCTACCAGTTCACCATCAAAGGAGCTGGCCTGGCTAGCCCACCCTGGCATGTGTGTCCCCCTCTGAGCTTGGCATCCCTCACTGTGGAGAGTTGGCACAAGGTCTCCCTGGCCCTCTGTGCAGCTTTTAGACTCCCTAACTGACAGAGCCGCCATTACATCCAAGTGCCCCCTCATAGTTGTGGCGCCAGCCAGGATAAAGCTGGGCCCAGTCAAGCAGTAGCAACCTGTGGGGCTGAGGGTGCCGGGACGGGGTGCCAGGCTGAGGCGAGAGGCCAGGGCCGCTGAAGTAGCAGGGGCAGCTGTTGCGGTGCCCCGGGCCCTCACAGCTGGCCGCTGGGCCCACTGTCGCTGGTGGGGGTGGGGGAGGAGTCGCACTCATGCTCGACCATTGGACCCTGCAGGGTAGCGCGGCTGCGGGGGTGGGGGCGCGGCATGTCGCGATTAGCCGTGGGAGCTCGTGCTCCGCGGCTAGAACTGGCCAGAAGGGGGCGCTCGCGGTCCACCGGTGGGCACGGCAGCCCGCGTGGCGGTTGGGCCCAGTGGTCCTTCTTGCCTCTGTTCAACAGGGGAGCGTTTGGCGCGGTGTCCTGTGATGTCAGTGGTGTTCCCTAGAGAGCCCGAGCGTTGCTGGGCGAGGAGGTCTGTTCCTGAGGTGTTTCTTTGCAGTCCCAGAGCTCGGGGCCCTCTGCAGTCCTATCTTGAAAGCTTGCTCTTCGCTATAGGTACTGTTGCTGACAGGCTGCTCCGGACTGCAGCTGGAAGCTCTGAGGTGGTGCTGGGAGGCTGCCATGGTCTGGCTCTTGACAGCCATCCCCTCAACAGCAATGACAACAGTCACCTTCAGCCCCTGGGAACTCCTTGAGGCTTCACAGTGTCTGACCCTTGCTGGTTGCAGCCACCTCCGAGAGCAGTGCAGCTGTGGCCGCAGGCTGGAGACTGCCTACGGGTGAACCTAGGCCCTGGGGTGATGGGTTACAGAGCAGAGCACAGCCTCTGTACCCATTGTGAGGGGTTGTCCCTTATTTCACAGAAAGAATAGCAGTGAATGGGTGGACATTGCTTTGTTCTTGGGGAGAGGTTGGAAGAACAGGCTGGTTTTGACCTGGGGATGCTGGAGCTGACAGTGGGAGACACTTCATCTGGGACCTGCTGAAGACACAGCATTTTGGCTAGCCGACTGTCCTGGACAGCTCTTTGGTGGAGCAGTGTGGCACACACAGTGACACAGGTAGCCATGGGGCGGCTGCCAGTGGTCTGTGTTCCCATCAGAAAAGCCCTGATCAGGAATCATTCACTTTCCTGAACAACTGACAAATTCAGGTCTTCCCCTGATCATTTCCAGTGTATGGTGCTTCAAGCTACTTGAACACCTTTTGACCAGGTACACTTTGTGTGGAGAGATGGCAGCTCTGTAATGCAAAAGATCTTGTGGTGGGGTAGGGGGAAAACGTATTTCTTGCCTCAAAATTTTCAGGCCACCTCATGTGTCATCTCATGTTACCATGTGGTATCTCATGACTATAGCCAATGGCTCAGTCCAGCATTTTCTGGTACATAACTTCTGAAAGTACATGTGTAGCAATGGGAGATTTGTGCAGGGTCACACAGCCCCTTGTGAATTCCTATTAATGTATATCTATTCTAGGCCTCTTGTGTTGGAAAGCCTGCTTTAGTGCGTGGTTTCATCTGCATAATAAATGCGTTAGCTCCTAGTCTATACCTGTACTGTGAATTTCTTCATAGGTTATATGACTGTTTCTGTTTGTCTATGTAACTCTAGCCAGATATTTTCTGCACAGTGGTGAAGCCTATCCGTTTGAACAAAAAAGGGCAGGAGAGAGACGAAAGGAAAAAACAGACATGCCCCATATGCCACAGCTCCTTGGAAACAAGTGTTCTTTATGTTCATTGTTACAGAATGTGTGACTGGGATTGATGATGTGGTGTAGTTTTGAAGGCTTAAAAGAATAAATTTTCTCTTTGGACAGTACAACTTACTCCTTTGTACACTGAGTTTCTTAGGCTGCCCTCAGAAACAATTTAGCCCAGTTTCTCTTGATCTGAATGTATTAGATGATATCACCCTCCCCTTTCCTACTAAAAAGCTGTTAACATTTGTCTTCAGAAAGAGCTGGAGTTCCTCAAGCCTCATGTGTTGTTTTTCAGAGTGGACTGGGAATAGGGTGTTGTCAGAAACACTACCAGGAGGGGAGACAGAGGAGTAATCTGCTAGAGAAGCACTGAGGCTGAACCAGGTAGCCCAGAATGGACTGCTTTGCCTCTAGAAGTTACAGTGATGAGGAAAGATGGGTACATGCTCCCTGGAATGGGAGGAAGCCCCTCTCTCCAGTCAAGCAGCTGAGGTAGCCTGTCCTACATGGTTATGGGTGGTCGCTCAGCTCCAGGAATGCAAATGGAGGCTCAGGAGCTGGCAAAGTTCCTCCAGTGCTGGGGCAGTGGGACAGCAGAGCATGTCTCCCCTGGCCTGTGTCTCGGGGGCAAGCTGGTGGGGTCCTTGCACCTGTAAGGACCAGCCTGCTCAGACCCAGGCTAGCCTCCCTCTTGGAGCAGGCAGGGTGGAAAGCCTCAGCTACGGCAAGAGTTAGCCTAGTGTGAAGTTAAAACCTGACTCCCACTGAAAGCACACAGGCTTGAAGCAGCTGGCTTCAATTAGTGTTTGTGCCAGTAGCCATCTAACCCTTCAGTTTTTACAGATTCTGGCCCATGTTAAGGCCCTGTAGTTCACCAATCTGATGAACATAAAAACTATTCGTTTCCTGAACCACTTGCCTGGCCCATGCAGAACTGTGCCTCGTTGGTGTAAATGTTAGTGTGACTTCGTTAGTAAAGACTGTTTCTCCTTGGCAGAGAGCCATTAAGTGCCCCCATGCTTGTCAGCTTCTTGCTGTTTGCTCTTTAGTGAATGACTCTGAAGAGAGGCTTGTGGCCAAGGGGAAAATAAAAGCGTGGCACCAGCCTGTGCGCCCTGTTGTAGGAACAGTGTGGATGTGCAGGAGCTCCCTGTAGAGCTCGGACTTGAGTAAGCAACCTGACAGCCAGTGCCACACTAGAGGAAGACTAGTTTTATTTCAAGCAATCACAGCACCCATGTAGGCCATGTCCAGGGATTAGAACAGCAAGATGCCTGCTCTGCCTCAGATAGCACTGTAGCTGTGCAATAACTTGGAATCCTGGAGCAGTTTTCATATGAACATTTTGAAGCACTAAAGGTATTGCTGCCTAGGATGTCTCTAATTCAGGTAATTGAATTCCAGGAGCTAAATGCCTTCATTCAGCTGAGCAGCCACTGTCAAAGAATCGGTGTTGGAAATAGCATACACAGTGAACCACTCTGCAAGTGCCATGGAAAGGAGCTGAAGGATGTTTTGAGATACTGAGGTGAGAGAGTTGGCTAATTGAACAGGCACCTGGTTAGAGAGATGAAGGATAATTAAAAGGAAGAGGCAAAAAGGAGCTCATGTAAGAGGAAGAAATACCAGAGGCTTCTGGAGGTCAATGAAAGGCAGTGCCTGCAAAGCAGTCTGAAAGACCTGACCGGCTCCACCACACGGTTTGCAGTGTGTGAATTGCCAACCCAGTTACAGGGAAACTGCCCAACATGAGACATTTGTTGGCTGTTCACAGGCCTGTCTGATACTAGACATAATAGGTATTACAGGCTCAGGGAGTTTTAAACGTATAAGGATATCATAACCACAAGGATCAGACCATAGTTCTAGTGTGTGCACCTGCTGAGAGCTAGTAAGGAATAAAAAGGTAAGGCGGTACCAGGTTAGTGGCATCTGCACTAGCAGTTAGTGAGGCAG
The DNA here is from genome assembly GCA_013389905.1 of Sula dactylatra. Classification (NCBI taxonomy): domain Eukaryota; kingdom Metazoa; phylum Chordata; class Aves; order Suliformes; family Sulidae; genus Sula; species Sula dactylatra. Next base: position 199,451 of record WEKW01017781.1, on the reverse strand, counting down.
GACCTACACGGCCATTGGGTTGAACACATGCACAGGAAGTTGAGCTGCCAGGGAGATAGGGGAGAGGTAGTGGCCTTGTAGGAACAAGGGTACGATGGCAGAAACCTTACCTAACAGGTCTGTGTAATGAAAATAGGCGTTTATAAATTGAAATTGCTTTGCATGAGACTTGGGGCTGTGTCCGACATGGCCCTTCTGCCCTTAGGCAGGGGTTGTGCTTTCCATGTAATACAGTCTCTCCTGCATCCATGCATTTTGTAGTGTTCATTCTTGTAAAGGCTCACCTTGCCTTCCTCCTCTCTCCTGCTGTTGGCCTAATATCTCCCTGCCTCAACTGATGGAAGAGGGATAGAGGAAGTATTGTCAATAGGGCTCTTAAAAAAATTTTCCAACTGTGTGAATTTGAGTCTAGATCTGGATGTTATTGTCTGATCCTTTTCTGAAATAAGAACTTACTCTTCCACACCACTAGTACTACTACAAGGGGAAGAAGAGACTTTTGTTCTTTTACTTACTGAATTTAGCAGCAGGGGAGTAAAAGACAAAATGCAACAAGGAAAGAAGTAAGTCAGTCTGATATTCTTGACATGTTCAGGACCATCAAGCACTTGAAATGAGTTTTTTTCAGTGGAATGCCAGTCCAACTTTGCAGACCTAAGTGTTCAGGATGTTGAATATGAAAGTTTAGATCACACTTTGAGTCTGAACCTTTGAAATTCACAAGCCAGGGGTCTGCCTTTTTGCTAGCATTGCTTATGGCAGTTCTAGAAAGCTTAAAATAAAGAGTGTTTCTTGATTTGATTTGGACTGGGGGCGGGGGGGGGGTTTGCAGGTCTTTTCCCCCTGCTGCTGTATTAGTGTGATGACTGCATCACTGAGCAGAGGGTGGTTTATTAGCCTCTTTCTGCCACTGGTGGAGTTGAAACCTAAATCCATGAGTCTGGGGTCTTTGGCCAGTTTTCATGATATTATAGGCCTGAGAGCACTTAGGATCTTTGATGAGAAGATGGCTTTATTTATAACAAGTACATGTTAGCAAAAGTGTGCAATATCGCTTATGGAGAGAAGGAACCAAGTGCTGCCCAGCTCTTCTACAGAATTTGCTCTGTATACACAGAAAATGGCTGGCTTAATCATGCTGAAATATTTGATTACTTGTTGGTCATTGCCAAGTGACTGCTTTTATTCTTAAAAGGAAATTGCAAAGGATTCTGGTGAAAAATGGCTTTCCCAAGTGTTTGGAGGAAATGAAAGAACCTGAAACTGCTTCTTCTGATAAACCTGTAAGTCTGTGAAGACGTATGAAGTTCATGGCTGTAACAATCCAGTGACTTCCACTGATATTTTAACTATTTTAAAAGTATGTCTTTCTTCTTCCTTTGCACACAAAACATGATGGTATTTGCTAAAATAGCTTGCTAATTTGTTCATTGCTTAAGTAACACTTGCCTTTTTCCCGTTTCCTAGAGGGACTATCTGTCTGGTCTGGAAGCAAGAGAATGTCACAGCTTCTGATGCTTTTGCTGATTTACTTCTTAACTTGTGGTAAGTCACCTAAACTTGGACATGCATCTCTTGAACCTTATCCGGTACTGTGTATAGTTATCATCAGCACTGGGGGAAGGTGAGGGGTAAAACTTGGTAGAATGTTGGCCTGTTTACTCCTCTATACAAAAGGACCAATTTTACAAGCAGGACTGTGACAAATGAATTGTGAGGTTGACTGAGGTTTTGTGATTACCCCCCGCCCCAAAGGAGGCTCTAGCCAATGAACACACCAGCAAAGCGTACGTCTTGGGCAACTGGGTTCCTACCCCAAAAAAAGAAAAAAGGTAACACTAAGCTGCTTTTTTTTTTTTGTGCAGTACACTAATTTTGATTACTTGCCCCCCTGTTTGGTATGTGATAGTTAGAACCACTTAGAGCAAAGGTTTGTTTCCAGCTCCTGAACAAGCCTTCCCCACTTTCCCCTGCTGTCTCTGCAGTTGAATTCTGCCAGCTCCTGGGTGGACCACAGAGCTGACTGCTCCGGGGGACACCCTCCTGTGAAGTCTGAAGCTGGAGGAAGGGATCTCCCCCAACCTTTCCCCAGTACAATGCCCAGCTGTGGCTCTCCAGTTGATGGTTCAGGTGGGCCTGGCAGTGATAGGATGAGGTGGGGTGAGTAGGAGGAGGGGGAAGGTGGAGTAGGGGTTGCTGGGTGTGCCACTGTTTCTTTGGAGGGCTCATTGCTGAGCTGAACACTGCTGCGCCTGAGGTGGTGCCTAACAGCTTGCGTATAAAGTGCTGCTCTTCAGTTACCAGTCAACAAAGACTTTGGTAAGATTTTCTTTGTGTGCTTTTTAGCTGAGGGCAAGGACTCCACTGATGGGAGGGGGATGAGTGTTTCTGAACACAGAGGAGAGTCAACAGAGGATATTCTATTGTTTTTCTTGAGCCTGGGTTAGTTGTGTTTTGTCTTCTCTATTGCTATTCCCCTGTCACTTCTATAATTTGTTCCCAGCTGTACCTGCTATGGGCTCTGCGCTATCTCCAAGGTGTTTATATTGTACCTGCACATAAGAATTTGATAAGGAGTTGTTGGAGTGATAAAAAGTCCTGATAGGTCAAAGTTGCCAGTGATGAAAATAATTGTTCAGAGACTTTATGTCTCAAGCCACCTGTAAAAGCAGTGTAATTTGCTGTATTAATACCACCTGCAGGTAGCAGCTGTCTCAACTACTTTCCTGACATGGTGTAGGGGACATACTTTCAGCAGAGTTTTTATTTGGGTTAAAGTTTTGCTCTCTGAAGGTTTTGTTTTTCACCTAATCAAAAGCACTTACAGTACTGTTGCCAAAGAAATGCTAGCAGGAGCCAGCCTGTTACACCTGAGTATAAAGGTAGGGTTATCAAATAAAAACAGTAGCAAACAGGAGGATCACTGAGATGATGACTTCTTGGATATCATCCAAGAGATTGTCATTGGATTTTCCTTCAGAAATGATTATCCTGAAACAAGTCACCTGGTCTCTTTTAAATCCAGTGTAGTCCCTGGAAGACATCTCCTTGCGTTGGTAGAGTGTTGACTTCATCTCAGAGTACTTACATGAGTAGGATCAGTGACCGCTCTACACAAGCAGAATGATGGGGTAGTGGCCTGACAGAAGTTGGAATTTGGTTTTATCTGAGAACTGTTTTGTCATTGTAATTGACTATACTTGTTTGAGATACTGTATGTTCTTGACGTAGAAGGACTAGAGTGATGCTTAGGAGGCATGTGCTTAAATTATGACTTAAATGAAATTCTCTTGTATATTACATAATTTATTCGGTATAAGTGAATTAAAATTATGCAGTCAGTAGTAAGATGGATGGTATCTAACATAAATCATAATCACTTACGCAAGTATTTCAGTTTACTTTCTTGTTCTAGTAAAGCGAAGAATATACTTCCAGTCCCTTAAGAGCTGTCTTGTGATTCTCTGGGTAGGAGCTACCTGTTGCTAGGACTATGCCAGCATAGTGATTGTGCAGAAATGTGAACTGGTTGTACCCATGGTCTGAGCTGGGCATGTGTGACGTTGAAGCATGGGAGTTCTGCTGGAGCAATGCTGAGTTGAGATGAAGTAAAATGCCTATTGGAGAGGGCATGACAGTGTTAGTATGAAGTCTGTATGAAGTTAACATCCTCACTGAGGTTCTGAATTTAAGGGGTTAGACTTGTGCTATTACTTTTGCGTAAGCAGTTTACATTGCTCAGTTCTGGCTGTCTGCACTTTGCAGAGGAACCGAGGGAGGTGCAGCATGGGCTGCCAGCTGTACACCCTGTGTCAGTTGTGGCAGTCTCCTCAAGCAGCATCATTCTGCCCCAGGTCTATGTGCTGTCATTGTGTTGTACTCCAGCCCCATGCTACTAGTGCCTCTCCTTACTCCAGCTCTCAAACAGACGCTGAGGCTGCTCTTCTGCTGCAGCTGTGCTGGGGAGTCTCTTCCCAGGTGGGGACTGGGCTTCTAAGGCCTTGGCATTTTATCCCTTTTTCTTGTATTTATACTGCAGTGTTAACTGAGCATTTCCTACGCTGTAAAGGCCTAACAGGAAAACATGGATCAAGACTATGTTTGCAGCTTCAGAAAGCTTATTGGGAACCTTACTCCAGGTTACTATCAACATGTCTTGACCTTGAATGCATTACAGTTGTCTTTGAAGGAACTCAAAGAACTGTGTGACACACAGTCTCAAAAAAGCAAGTTTTTGGATGTGTTTCAAATACTCCTCTTTAAGTATTTCTTTCCCCTTTATGTCAACAGAGAAAGACACATTGGATAAGACATGTCAGAATGACAGAAAGACCCTGCCCTGCAGCAGGTTCTTGAAGTTAGGTAAATTCCCAATGTCCTCCTGCATTCTTCCTTCCTGAGTTTAAGTACTGCATAGTCTATGAGTTCTTCTGATCCAGCTGCTTTGGTCAGAGGGAGTTCAAATTAGTTGTGAGTCTTGAAGGGCACGGAGGGAGTCAGTCATTAAAAGGAAGGTGCAACATTAGACCATGTACTGTCCATGAAGGTGTCTAGGGGTTTTGTTCATTGTGGGGGGTTTATTTTTATGGGCTTTTTGACTTCTCTAGTAAATCAGTGAAGAAATGGTGAAGAAGCTTGTTTGTTCAGAAAAGAGCCATGTTTTCATTTGTCTCATTTCGTACCAGTTCCATTTTTTTGTCATCACTCTGTTTTTGGGGCATCCTTGCCATCTTTAGCCATGCACCCTACTCTTGCTCCAGCAGAGCTGTTTTGCCAAGCTGTTCAGGGAGGGCAAGTGCAGTGGTTACCTTTTCAGATGCAGATACACTTTCCCTCACTTTTCCACATTTTTCTGCCCTCAGAATATTGTTGAAATAAATTTCTGTAAAAAGGTAGTGCTGAGAGAAAGGGAGGTTTCTTGAAGAGGTCCTTCGACAGGTCTCACTTGGCTGGGTTATCAATTTGTCTGGCTTAAGAGATTTTCATGCTTTTGCCTGTTGCTACTCTGTGGACAATACTTAAATTTTAAGAGAAACATAGTCTCTGCTGTACACAGATATGTCAGATAGACATCACTAGCCTGGTTGTTGGCTTTACATTCCAGATGCTTGCAAAATGTTGTGTCAAATGCATCAGAACGGGATTTTGAGCTCCGTGGTTCTTATTGAGCTGTTAAGTCTCGCCAAAACACAGCCTTGATTTCCTTGTACATGCAGGTGAATGATGACCTTTTTAAACCCTTTAAAACTGGGTTTATCTTGGAAATGTTTATCCATTGACCTTCCCTTTTGGTAACTTTCATTTACACTGTTATGTACTCAGCCTACATTACTCTTCTATACTGGGGCCGGGAGTACTAAAAAGGGATAAATCAGAGATGTAGGGTGGTGTTAAAATGGGCTTGTGAACCTTGCGTAGAAATGAGTTCATCAACTCTAGGGTTGTTGCAACACAAAATATCTCATATTTGAGGTTCCCCCGATTCCCCTGCCTCATGGAATTCTGCTCCCTCAAAGCTTTTATAATATATAGATCTAGTAAATAAACTTTGCTTAGCATTATTATTATGGCCCTAGGGAGTTATTAGGTCTTAAGATTCAGTAATATTGTCTTTACAGCTTTGATAATGAATGGAAGATTTTCCTTTTTATTTTTCTAGCTCCTGAAGTACCTGTGGTAACACAGCTTTTCCATACATCTGTGGCATTTCCCAAGGGGGCCTTAAACCCTATCTGAACCGCCTTATATATGGTCATATATGAGGGTCAGGTGCAAGGAAGTTTCTGAAGTCCTCTAAACTAAAAATCATTGCAACAGGTACACTTAACAGATTTGCAAGGAGCTTCCAATGAAACAAAGGGTTTGTGCACAGCTGTGAGACATCTGCAGCTAATCTCCTCTTCCCTGTAATATATGGAAAGGGATCTTTGCTTTTTCCTCTGTACAGCAGAGCCTGAGTCATTTCCCTGCTTACCAAAATTAAGGGCAAGGCTCTCCAACGGACTTTGACAGTGGGGGCCAGAGGCTGATTCAGGAGGATACTGGGAGAGGATTGTTTGCCTCAGCAATAGGATATGCACAGCTGATACCACAGCTTCATCTCTGTCCAGTAACTCTGATCTGTGTTGTGTTGCTAATAGTATTTCTCAGCATGGAATTTTGTTCACTCTGGCAAGTAATCTAGGTGGCACGAACTGAGATCAGTTTGGGTTTATTGTTCAGCCTCACAGGATGATCTGTTATGATGTTTTCAGTAGCATTAACTGAAAGAACTAGAGAAAGGCTGAAACTGGAAAACCCTCAGCCAAATTTCTCGTAGTACTGAGGCACTGTTATGTTGATGCCATATATCAGAAATATGGGGAGAAAGGTTACAGAAAAGTTCTGTACAGAAAGTACAGTACATGTTACAAGTTTTCTTAGAGAAATCTCTGTAAACTTGCAGTTAACCGCTAGTCAGACACATTTCAGAGCACAGATCTGCATTCTCAAGGTAGAAATTGCTGCTTTTGTCAGACATTTGCAACATGTATCTGAGATGCTTAGTGCTCTGTGCTGCTTCTCAAATGGGATGAAGCTGAGAGCACTATTGAATTGCCCTGCATTTGCTGAAGAGCATGGCTAAAAAGCAAAGCAAAACCAAGGAAAGAAGAAAGTTCATATCAACTCTGAAAATCTACAAGTATATCTTTTTGCAGGTTACTGTATTGTACCAGGTGCTGGTCTGTCCTAATCTCAGTAAGAAAGGCACTCACTCTGTGAAGTATCATTTCAGAAGCTAATTTATTAGCACTAACAATACAAAGAAAGAGAAAAGCGTAGATAGTCTTATGTCTTTTTAGATGCTGGGAACCTGAAGAGGTGTAGCATCAAAGGGCCTTCTGATGTGCAGCACGCCAGGCAGATCCCACTCATAGAAGAGGATTCCCCATTTTGGTCATGTGAGCTATTATAGGATTTTCTTACAAGGCAACAAATGTATTCATTATTTCTGCTGTCAAACAGGAAGGTCATTTGCATGAGAACTTGCTGCTGCACTTTTTGATTAAAGCAAGGCAATGCAGGTAGTGTAATCATTGGTACTGAGGTGGAGCTCCCTGCAGTATCTTCTGCTGCAATTAGCTGATTAAGTATATCCTGTGGCCAAAGGATATGTGCAACTCAGGCCTGAAGGCCAAGCTGTACATGCAGCATGGCACAGCCCAGACCTGTGCCTACTCTGGTGAACTGTTATACGGTTCACTGTCTCCATGATGTACAGCGATTTTCCGGTCAGGATCACTCTGATTACTTAAGCAGGTTGCGTTGTTTCTTTATGTGTCCTTATGAGTGATGTCATTGTTTCTGAGCCAATTTTTGCCATTGTAAATTCACTGTTTGCTCATTGCTTGTGGGTTTTGCTGTGCTATGAGTGCTGTGCAATGTGAGGAAGGTAGAGATGGTAAGTCAAGGAAGCTGATTTGTCCCTTGGGTGTGGGGAGCATCAGACTTAAAGTAGATCTGCGTGGTCCTGGCATTGCTGTGCTGCTTCTGAGGATAAGGAGAGAGTTTGACAGAAGAGGATATCTGGACAATGGGAGAAAGTCTAGTCTGTGTTGTGGGAAGCAAAATAAGTGAATAGCTCTCAGCAATGAGAATGTGCCTTCCAGCTTGCCTCTCCTGAAGACAGTGTGTAAGAATTCCCTCTGGTGGGTTGACCCTGGCTGAACACCAGGTGCCCACCAAAGATGCTCTATCAGTCCCCCTTCTCATCTGGACAGGGGAGAGAAAATATAATGAAAGGCTTGTAGAGTGAGATAAGGAACAGGGAGAGTTCATTTACCAATTACCATCACAGGCAAAACAGACTCAACTTGGAGAAAATTGATTTAATTTATCATCAATCAAAATCAGAGTAGGGTAATGAGAAATAAAAACTAAATCTTAAAACACCTTCCACCCACCACTCCCTTCTTCCTGGGCTCAGTTTCACTCCTGATTTTTCTCTACCCTTTCCTCCTGCCAGCGGCGCAGGGGGAAGGGGAATGGGGGTTGTGGTCAGTTCATCACACATTGTTTCTGCCACTCCTTCCTCCTCAGGGGGAGGACTCCTCACACTCTTCCCCTGCTCCAGTATGGGGTCCCTCCCACAAGAGACAATCCTCCATGAACTTCTCCAACGTGGGCCCTTCCCATGGGCTACAGTTCTTCATGAACTGCTCCAGTGTGGGTCCCTTCCACAGGGTGCAGTCCTTCAGGAACAGACTGCTCCAGCGTGGGTCCCCCACGGGGTCACAAGTCCTGCCACCAAACCTGCTCCAGCATGGGCTCCTCTCTTCACAGGTCCTGCCAGGAGCCTGCTACAGCATGGACTTCCCATGGGGGTCACAGCCTCCTTCGGCCATCTACCTGCTCTGGTGTGGGGTCCTCCATGGGCTGCAGGTGGATCTCTGCTCCACTATTAACATCCATGGGCTGCAGGGGGACAGCCTGCCTCACCATGGTCTTTACCACAGGCTGCAGGGGAATCTCTGCACCAGTGCCTGGAGCATCTCTTCCCCCTCCTACTTCACTGACCTTGGTGTCTGCATAGTTGTTTCTCTCACATGCTCACTCCTGTCTCTTCTGACTGCTGCTGCTGCCATGCAGTTTCCCCCTACCGTCCCTTCTTAAATATGTTATCACAGAGGCACTACCATCATTGCTGATTGGCTCAACCGTGGCCAGTGATGGGTCCATCCTGGAGCTAGCTGGCATTGGCTCTGTCTGACATAGGGGAAGCTTTTCAAAGAAACCACCCCTGTATCCTCCCCACAACTAAAACCTTGCCACAAAAAACCAGTACATTCCCACAGGAGTCTGGTTTGATTACAGAGGTTGGAACTGAAACTAATGATTTCTTTGGCAGTGAACAGGGCAGTTTTGCTGAGATGGCTTCATATGCAGTCATGCATGGCATTTTCTATGGCGCTTTCCTTGGGTCCTCATTTGAACTTTGTAATCCAGTAATTGCTTTACAGAAGAACATGCAAGTATTGTGTTAGCTCAAGGGAGCTCTTGTTTTGAGTCTGTGGCTCTAAAAATATTTCTTAAGGAGGTCGGTCATGTCAGTGTCACAGAAAAAACCTACTTGGGAGTAGCCCTCCTGCAGAAGCAGTAAGTAATTGACATATTGATTGGTGATTAAATGGGTTTTCCTCAGAGCGCTCAAAAGCTGCTCTCTGTTGATGCAGTCTTCCTGAGTGTTTTCCTAGGATTAGGAGTATTATAATATTCTGTCTTTGTTTCTTCTTTCTGACTGTGTTACCTGTGTTCCCCCACCCACCTCTTTTTTAATGAGCAAAGTATATGCCTATGTTGCCTGTAAAGCAGAGCAACCTCCTTGTTCCTCCTCCTTGTCAGGTCATTTGCTGGATGTGCACCAGTTTGCCTGGAGCAATAGGATTCCAGAGCAACAGATTATTACAGATCCTAGAGGTGCCAGTAGTCACCAAGGATGCGATAGACATGGTAACAGTGCAGAAAGGGCAAATATCCTCTCCCTCCTTTCTTTCTTTCCCAAAAAAAATGAAGCCTGTACTGGAAAACTTAAAATGTATCCAAGAAGAGGAGGAGGTAGGGGACTGCAGGCAGATGTAGGCAATCCAGGAGGGTCACACACACTGTCTGGAAATGCTGCCTGCTGCCAACTCCTCCTGGCTGTCAGGGGGAGGAGTAAAATGCAGTCATCTGCACCAGGCAGGACTGACTGAAGCTGTTCTTTGCAATACGGAGCATTGAGGTAGCTGACACTGCTTGGGGGTGTGTTGCTTGCTCTGCAGATTGAGTTCCAAGTTGAAACAGCCTCCTCTCCATCTCTGGGCACATTTGCATTTGCAGAAGCAACCTGCAGTCTGTTGGGTGCACAACTCGGCCTTTCCTCTAAACACGCAGGAGCAGCAGGGCCCTGAGGCTTGAGGAGGGGAGAAGATGAGCGGCAAGGCAGAGGGGGAACAAAAAGGAAAATAGATCCTTGCTGCATAGCAGAGTTTTGTTTTTCTACCACTGGACCAAGGTATAAGAAAATAAGACCCTGCATCCCTGATGAGATCATTCTTTCTTTCTTGTGATATGTAGCCTGGGAAGTATTTCTGGTCTGTGACAGAGCAGTACAGTGGACACTAGTGACTGCTGGTTGTATATCTTTGTTAGACCACAGCACTACTCTTGTTCAGCTGCCATCACCGGCTTGACTACTGGATGTCCACACTGAAGAGAAAACTGAAATGTAGCACTGAGAAGGGCAGCTAGGGAAAGGAAAGGGAAAAGACCAAAGTGGCAGGGAGGGAAAGTGCAAATGTACGGGAAAAGGCTTATTGCTCAAGTCTCATGCTGAGATCTCGTTTCACAGTCTAGTGCTACGTTCCTACTGCTGAGGATTCTGAACTGAGATTGATCTCTTTGGAGAGTGGGAAAAGAAAGGGGGGTTCCTCCAGTTCCAGTTTGTGTACGTGTTTGGCATCAGTGTTAGGGAGCACTGCTACAGTTATTTAACCTGGCTGCTCAAAGGTGGCTGCTTGTCTTGTCTGGTTAGGATGGCAGAGCACAGAGGGGAGCAGCGCCCCGGAAAGCCTCAAGTTCTATGGTGGGATAGGAAGCCACTAAGGACCTGGAGTGACACAGTCTGGCCAGGTCTACTCAGCAAATGTGGCCTGTGCAGTTTCAGCAGTGTGGTGCCCAGGCTGGGGTGTAGCAGGTACAGGGGTCTTGGCATTGTGCTCCCCTGTTCCTCTAGTTCTGGAGCTCCCTCCACTGCTGAGCCATTTTTTTCCTCCGGTTATTTCACCCAGGCAAACCAGCTTTAATCCAGGACTGGAGCCTGCTGACTAGACCAGAGAATGCAGTCAGGGTCTGGGAGGATGAATATTGCATCAGTCAGTGTCACATGGATCTTCAGAGATGTTTATTCCATTTGATGTCCTGTTGCACTACTTAGTTTCCAGGGTTTCTGGAATTCCTTCATTTTTCTTCTGCTGCTTGCATTGAGTTGCTTGTAATATTGTTTCCCTTCTTATGGCCTTTCAGTGGAAAAGGGACCATGGCTGCTCAAAACCTTCCCACCCTGCAAATCTAAGAACATGCCTGCAACTGATGAGTCAACATTGTGTCACATGGCCCAGCTGCCCTTTGGTTTTACCTGCTCTTGTCTTCTGATAGTAGAACTCATAGAAGATAAACAGCATGTCTTTTCCCATGCACCTTTATTAAATCTTTCCTCCTCCACTGTTGTGGAATGCATTCCCATTTTATTTGGGAATGAGTATGTGACTGTCTGAAGCTTTCCATGAGCAAACGGATGAGGATTAACTGAGCAACGTTGGATTCCGTGTTCTCAGTTATGTAGCAGGCATTTGGTCAAGCCCCTGCATAACCACCTTCAGTGCAAGAGTGAGAGATTAATCTTTCCCTAGGCACCCTTGTGCCCAAAAGAATAGTCTAAGACTCCTAAATATTTCTATTTAGGAAGAAAAAGTAAAATCAGTGGCACAGCATGAAAACAAATTGGGGCCAAATTCTCTATAGATGTCCCTGGAATAGTTCCATACTGCCAGTGGAACTTACTTTCTGTGTCAAAGATAGGCTTTGCTTAGCTGTATAACAACAGGTTGTAGGCTGTCCTAAATACTCAAGCTATATTCTCAAGTGATATTTCTTTATACTAAAATACAGTCTATAGGAGAGATCTAGTTATTTAGAATTTTAGAATCAATTAGGTTGGAGAAGATGCTTAAGATCGAGTCCAACTGTACACCTAACACTACCAAGTCCACCACTAAACCATGTCCCTAACTGACATGTCTACAGGTCTTTTAAGTACCTCCAGGGAAAGTGACTGAACCACTTCCCTGGGCAGCCTGTTCCAGTGCTTGACAACCCTTTCAGTGAAGAATTTTTTCCTAATGGCCAATCTAAATCTCCCCTGATGCAACCTGAGGCTGTTCCCTTTCATCCTGTCACTTGTTACTTGGGAAAAGAGACTGACACCCACCTCACTACGCCCTCCTTTCAGGCAACTGTAGAGAGTGATAAGGTCTCCCCTCAGACTCCTTTTCTCCAGACTAAACAACCCCAGTTCCCTCAGCTGCTTCTTATAGGACTTACTCTCCAGACCCTTCACCAGCTTCATTGTTCGTCTTTGGACACTCTCCAGCACCTCAATGTCCTTCTTGCAGTGAGGGGCCCAAAACTGAACACACTATTTGAGGTGCGACCTCATCAATGCTGAGTACAGGGTCATGAACACTTCCCTAGTCCTACTGGCCACACTATTCCTGATAAAAGCCAGGATGCTGTTGGCCTTCTTGGCCTCCTGGGCACACTGCTTGGCTCGTGTTCAGCCAGCTGTCAACCAACACCCCCAGGTCCTTTTACACCAGTCAGCTTTCCAGCCACTCTTTCCCAACCTGTAGCATTATGACCCAAGTGCAGGACCTGGCACTTAGCCTTGTTGAATCTCATACAACTGCCCTCAGCCAATTGATCGAGCCTGTCCAGATCCCTCTGAAGAGACTTTCTGTCCTCAAGCAGATCAACACTTCTGCCCAACTTGGTGTTGTCTGCAAACTTAATGAGGGCGCACTTGATCCCCTCATCAAGATCATCGATAAAGATATTAAACAGAAGTGGCCCCAATTCTGAGCCCTGGGGAACACCACTTGTGACCGGCTGACAACTGGATTTGACTCCATTCACCACAACTCTTTGGGCCTGGCCATCCATCCAGTTTTTAACCCAGCAAAGAATACACTCATGCAAGCCAGGAGCAGTCAGTTTCTCCACGAGATTGCAGTGGGAAACAGTGTTGAAGGCTTTACTAAAGTCCAGGTAAACAACATCCACAGCCCTGCCCTTGTCCACTAAGCAGGTCACCTTGTCATAGAAGGAGATCAGGTTAGTCAAGCAGGACCTGCCTTTCAGAAACCCCTGCTGACTGCACCTGATCACCTGGTTGTCCTGTATGTGCTGCGTGATGGCACTCAAGATGATCTGTTCCATAAGCTTCCCCAGCACCGGGGCCAGCCTGACAGCCCTGTAGTTACCTGGATCCTCTTTCTGGCCCTTCCTGTAGATGGGCATCACATTTGCTAACTTCCAGTCAACTGGGACCTGCGCAGTTAGCCTGGACTGCTGATAAAGGATGGAAAGGGGCTCGGTGAGCACTTCCGCCAGCTCCCTCAGTACCCTTGGGTGGATCCCATCCAGCCCCATAAACTTGTGTACATTGAAGTGGTGTAGCAGGTCACTAACAATTTCCCCTTGGATTATGGGGGCTCCATTCTTCTCCCCATCCCTGGTCTTTCAGCTCAGCAGGCTGGGTACCCAAAGAACAACTGGTGTTATCATTAGAGACTGAAGAAACAAGGCATGAAGTACATCAGCCTTTTCCTCATCTTTTGTCATTATGTTTTGTGTGCATCCAATAAAGGATGAAGATTGTCCTTAGCCCTCTTTTTGTTGCAAATGCATTTATAGAAATGTGTTTTTATTGTCTTTTACGGCAGTAACCAGATTAAGTTCTAGCTGGGCTTTGGTCCTTCTAATGTTCTCCCTGCATAACCTCACGACATCCTTGTAGTCCTCCTGACTTGCCTGCCCCTTCTTCCAAAGGACATAAACTCTCTGGTTTTTCCTGAGTTCCAGCCAAAGATCTCTCTTCAGCCAGGCCTGTCTTCTGCCCCACTAGCACATAGGAACGGCCTGCTCCTGCGCCTTTAAGATTCCCTTCTTGAAGAATGTCCAGCCTTCCCAGACTCCTTTGCCCTTCAGAACTGCCTCCCAAGGGACTCTGTCAGCCAGGCTCCTAAACTGGCCAAGGTCTGCCCTCCAGAAGTCCAAGGTTCCTGTGATATCATTCACATAGAATCACAGAATCCTTAAGGTTGGAAAAGACCTCTAAGAGCATCAAGTCAAACCGTCAACCCAGCACTACCACGTCCCCTCAACCATGCCCTGAAGTGCCACATCTACGCGTTTCATCAAGGTCACTTAAAACATGAACTATTCTGGCTCCTCCCCTCTTTCTCCTCTATCAGTTAATCTCTTCATATGTTTAAGGAATACAACCTGAAGGCTTTCAGAAATACAAAACAAAGAAGTCTTTCCTTCACTTGGTATCTTATTTGGGAAAGACTGTAGCAGTAACATTTATTTAGAAGGGTTTTTTTTGTCTGCATTAACTATGAGTATGGTCTAATATTACCAAAACCCGTGTCTCCATAATGCCCTGTCACCAATAAGCTGCAAGTGCAGCAAGCTTTAGAAGTCCACAAGCAGCTTTCACAAACAGATGAACTCCATAACACCAGCTTTTATTCAGGATATAAGAAATGTCTTGGAGCCATTAAGATTGTTTTGTCTCTTGTTTACAAATGAAAGATCAAAGTTGAAGCCAGGCCATTAATAAAAATAAACAAATGTCAGAAGCAATACCAGCTTCTTTCCATAGGATCTTAAATCCATAGCAGAGTATCCCTTTTAGCTGAGTTGGATATATGCTCACAAAGCCCGAGGTGAGTCACAGCCAGTTTTCTACACACGTCGATTCATATTCCATGTCCCTAGTGCACAGATGTTCCCTCTTCTCCTTTTAATCAAAGTCAATCCCTAGCACAATGTATTAAAAGCTTAAGGGAATGGAATCTTAAACTGTATCTGGACCTCTGAACCAGTTGTCAGTGACATTTCCCCTAACCACCTATACTGGAAGCCAAAAGAGTGAAAAACACGAGAACAAGTTGACTGCAGAAACTAAAGTCGGAACAGAAGGACGTTCACCTTTCTTTGCATCACAGTCCATCAAGCTCCCATTGCTGCATTATGCTGTTTGCTTACAGTGGCTGCCTGATCTCAGTAAAATAGCATCGTGTGTTTGCTGGATGCTCCAAAGCCCTAATACATTAAAAGAAGCTGCACACACGGGAAGGGCAGCTTACCTGTTTGTGGGCAGGCGGAGGCTTCCTATTGGCCGAGGTCCTGAAATGCAGAGTCTGCAAAATAAAGGACAAATGATCCTTTAGGCCAGACCACTACTAACTGCCATATTTGCTGGGAATAAAGGAATTTAATTGTTTTGTGGTTTTGGGGTTTTTTTGGTGGGTTTTTTTTTTGTGTGTTTTTTTGTTTGTTTGCTTTTTTAACAAAACAGCTCTGACTAGCCATTAAACCAAGTAAATTCTTGTGCAATACAACGGTTCATCTTGGCATCTAGATTTGATTGTTACCCCTAAGCTTTTCATTCCCTCAGCAGGATGACATGAAATAACTTTTTTCTAGGGACACGTTGTGCAATATATGCTCTTAAGCATGTATTTCTGAATTGCACAATACAATATTTGACAGGGAAAGAATATAGCTTAAAAACAAAGTAACTACCTCTGACATACAAAGTATAATTGCACATTTCACCATTAAGATGATCCTAATGATTTATTTCATGCTGACACCAAAAAGAGTTAACCCAAAATATTGCCAGTGGAATGGGTACTGGCACAAAAAAGGAACTTGCCCTGAAAAGCAGGATTTAGACTAAGAAAAAATGGATACATGGCAATGTAAAGGCAAACGCAGTTAAATGAGACTGAACACCTTGGGCAAGACAGGACAGAAAGACCACGGCAACATCACTTAAATAGCTACGAGATTTGTAGGAGATTATTTTACTGTATCAACTAACCTAGTTGGAAAAATGATGCGCTCCTGATGTACATTTTTTCCTTTACAACATGCGAAAGAGCACACTGCAACTCTAGATAAGAGTTCACAACCCCAAGTAGTAAGACCAAATCAGCCTCTGAGTAGTCCCTTTAGTTCATGGCAATTGCATGATCAGCACACAGCAGCAGTTTATGTATGCACTGACCTGAAAAACTTTTAGGAATAAAATGTAAATGCTGTCCCTTGCACTGGCTCTCTAAAAGGGGCAATTTCAGCTTCTCAGGCGCGCTTGCAGTCTGTCCGGTAGAGGCAAAGTGCTCCCTGGCAGAGATGTTGCAGGGATGCCACCCCCAAAGGGCAACTCAGAAGTGAGGAGTTGAGTGGGAAGACAGCCGTGCTCTAAGCCCCATATTCTGTCCACCTGCACAAGGGCCAGTAGGTTTCAGTGAACCACCAATATTCTTCACAAGAAAGTGACATTCAAATGTTACGGTCCTCATTTTTATCTCCTTTTCAGAGTATGAATCGTATCTGCACAATACAGCGAAAAGCAGGAACTACGTGGACATTTAAGCATAGTACTAGGATGCCCAGCATTTTTAGAGCACTAACCATAGCCTTAATCGTCTTATCTATCAACTTGGACTTGAATATGGCAATGCTTTCTTAAATGGAAAATTATCTCAATAATGAGCAACAGACCTGCCAGAATATATTAGCTCCGTTCCATAATCATCACTTCGACTCAAGCCACGTATCAGTTTTATTTCCAGACCAAACGAGAACATGAACTCCACAACACAAGATACAAAACTCATAATTTGAAACCCTAACCCATGTACGGCTGACAGAATAATAATGTTCTTCTGCGATCCAGGAATACTAGAAATTTCTATTACTCAAGTGAAAAACTATTAGATATACCAGCAGGATCTATACTGCAGACTAATGACCATCACCTGCATCCTATTTAGGTAACACAGGTTTGCAGGGCACAGATAATTAAAGGAAAAGCTGTTGAGAGAAAGGCAGAACAGGAAGAAAGAAAACAACTTATCTGCATTTAATGCTAAGCATACCTAATAGCTCACCTAATAAAGTTATAATATTTGCTAGTGAGATCTCCTGAAACTTAGGAGTTCAAGGCAAACGTAGCCTCTGGAGCTGGAATCACCTGAAACCATTTCTTCCCTAAACACATTTGGTATTTGAACTGTTTAAACCACCTTTCCCTTGAAAGGGTTGGAAGAAAATGGCACTAAATTACTTTCAGCCTACTGCATGCCTCAAGACTGATCAGCATATCAGTAGAACATCATCACAATCCTTAACTTTTGCTCACACTTCAGTTTCACCCATGCCGGCAATAAGACGTGACTTCAAAATTATCTGCCACTGAAGCTGAATCCTCCCTGAATACGTCAGCTAGGATAGAGCATAACACACACATGTCCTGCAGCAAAGCGCTTTAAGTTTTCAAGTGTACTATTTCCCCCATTTGTAGCATACATGCATCTACACTGATTTCTTAAGGAAAGCAGTCATGTGAGTAATTGCAAGCGTGCCGCCCTGGAGGTATGCAGAAGAAATTTATGATCAGCTCAAGAAAGATGCTTCAGGGGATCGATCCAAGTGTCCTATAATGACCTTCAGCTCCTGCTTACAAAATGGAATCAATTCTACCCATCAGAAAGCCACTTCCAGAGTTTTACTGTACTCAGTTAAGAAGCTTTCAAAAAGCTCGAGGACTAAACTTTCCTATGTTAGCTTATCACCTCTTAGAAAAGTATTTAAGGTGACAGAAACTGCAGGTGTCTCTACTTTTCAGAATCAGCCCACTTTCCAATAGCCACTTAGACTTTAATATTGCCCTCTATACGCAGTAAAGTTTCTCCACACTGATCTTGCACTTACTTATTACACAGGTTATCTTTGATTCAGCAGTCCAAATAATACAGAAGTCCTCTTTGCAACGAGTTTTCTCCTCTCCAAACTCACATAATCTGTTCCCCTTCCCACCTCTTGGGCTCCCGTGCTCTGCCTCAGAGTTCACATGGGCTATTAGAAGATGTGACATTACTGTCACCAAAATTGGGAAGAAACCTCGTAACACCAATGTAGTGTTAAAAGGCAGGCATTCTTTATTCACGGTGCCGGGAACACGGGGGATATCCCCTCCTCAAGTGTGTTCCACCTTACATTAAAATTCACCAGCTTTTATACACTGTTTCTGTCAGATGCATATTACCTTTACAGTGACTGGTGTAAAACTTTCTCGCTTTGCTTTTAAAGGTATAAACTAGAAAAAATTCAATGCGCAAACTCAGTGAGGGGTGGTCGCACTTTGGAGGCGGGTAGCTTTTGGGCTGGAGGTGTGTTTTGGTATTATAATGAGGTTTTAATGAGCAAACTTCATCCACAGGGCACAATTTTGCAATTGTGCTGTGCTGGCCAGGGCACGGTTCCATGCTTTTATCTTGTCCCTGGACCTACAGTGAATTTCAGAGGAGTTGTGGAGCCTTCGCTCCACTCCCTCATCCAGTTACCTCTTTTCTATGGTTACAAGTTTCACAGCACACAATAGTCTATTATCCTGTCTAATTTTCCACCACTTTGGTTACATTTCCCCCCTTTGGAAGTTTTGAAATAATCATTCTTTTCAATACTTCCATCACAAATCAATATCTATCTTACTGTATGATGGTGGGAGCATCACCGGCTGAATCAATCTGATCCTGATGTCGCCCTTCAGCTATTGCGAGTGTGATCTTACAATCAACAGCAGCTCTTCTTGTGAACTCCTTTTTCAAAGAATGATAAATGAGTAATATCACCAGGAATATTATTAACAATAGCAACACAGTGCCAATTAGGGACTTTACCCATGAACTCAAGTTCCACCCCAATCCACTAAAAATTTTATCAAACCAATTTTCTTGCGTGTCCTTCTGAATCTCTTGGGTCTCTCTCTCTATTTGTCCTAATAAATCCAAATCATGTTCAACATCCTGAGTAACATTTGGGGATATGCATGCAGCAATGATCTACCCTGCCTTTCAGGTATCCGCAAACTCCATGTTCTTTTAATAAGAGCATATCCAAAGCCATTTTATTTTGTAAGGTCATCTTTGAGGTGGCTTGTAACTGCAAATTTAATTGTTTGAATCCCTTCCTTGTCACATTACCTAATTTTTCTACTTAACCTGTCAACCTGTATAACCAGGCCTTATTTCTATAGGTTGATAAAGGAGTCAATAAAGATTCGAAGGCCCATCCCAATTGTACTCCTGTTGAAGGTTCATTTGTTTTACTAGTACTAGTGCAAGGATACCTCGTTTTGTCGCCTCCTTTGCAGTTTTATCTGCCAATCTATTACCTATGTTTACAGCCGTCTGACCAAATTGATGAGCTTTACAATGCATTACCGCCACCTCCTTTGGTCTCTGCACATCTTCCAGAAGTTGGAGAATTTCCTCCTTATACTTTATACATGTTCCTTGGGCCGACAGCAGACCTCTCTCTTTCCAGATAGCTCCATGGGCATGGATCACACCAAATGCATATTTAGAATCAGTCCAAATGTTTACCCTTTTCCCTTCTGCTATTCGCAGGGCCTGCCTTAATGCCACCAGTTCTGCTTTCTGTGCTGAGGTATTTGTAGGCAATGTCCCCGACTCCAATACCTCGGTGGTGGTAACGACAGCATTACCCGGCCATTTGCTTTCCCCCTCGCACAAAGCTGCTTCCGTCCGTAAACAGTTCCAGATCAGGATGCTCCAAGAGTTCATCTCTCAGGTCCGGTCTGCTGGAATAGACATGTTCAATAGTTAGCAGGCAATCATGCTGTAAATTCCCTGTTGGGTTTTCTGTTGACAAGAATGTTGCTGGATTAACAATTGGTGTGGTTTTTAATTCCACATCATCTTGCTCCAATAGGACAACCTGATAGTTCGACATCTTACTAGGGGATAACCAATGACCCCCTTTTGCTCTAGAACAGTTATTACCATATGTGGTACATACACCACCATCTTTTGGCCCATGGTCAGTTTTCGAGCCTCTTGGATCAGTAGTACCATTGCTGCCACAGCACGTAAACAGCCCGGCCATCCTTTACTCATATTGTCAAGTTGTTTGGAGAAGTATCCCACCAGCCGCTTCTAGGATCCCAACCGTTGTGCCAGCACTCCAAGGGCCAAATGCTGTCTTTCATGTACAAACAACTCAAAAGGTTTGGTCACATCAGGTAATCCCAAAGCAGGAGCCATCATCAGTGCCTTTTTCAGTTCTTTAAATGACTTCTGACATTCAGGTGTCCAAGTCGGATACTTTGGATTCCTTTAAAGCCTCATATAGTGGCTTCTCATACAGTCCATAATTCAGAATCCAAAGTCGGCACCATCCAATCATTCCCAAGAAAGCTCAATTCCTTCGGGCTGCTAGGTTCAGGAATTTGACAAATAGCTTCTTTTCTTTCATTCCCTAATTGTCTCTGTTCTTGAGATATTTCAAATCCCAGATAAATCACTGCTTCTTTCCCTATCTGGGCCTTATTTCTGGAAACTCGGTACCCTCCTTGGCCCAGAAAATGTAACGAACTGATAGTAATTTCAAAACATTTTTCTTTATTTTCTGCTGCTATCATAATGTTGTCCACATACTTTAACAATGTGCCTCCCCCTTGGTTCTGCTTTTTCCATACCTCTAATTCCTTTGCCAGCTGATTGCCAAATAGCATAGGGCTATTCTTAAATCCTTGTGGAAGCACAGTCCATGTTAATTGTGTCTTTCGTCCTGTGGGGGGGCTTTCCCATTCAAAAGTAAATATGCTTTGGCTTTTTATGTCCAGAGGTATGCAAAAGAAGGCATCCTTTAGATCTAGTACAGTAAACCATTTATGTTC
>WEKW01017781.1:166911-178578 GCA_013389905.1 Sula dactylatra | reverse complement strand
ATAGGCAGTGGACATTCAGGCATATACAAAAACTGGTGAGTTACCCACTGTTTTCCCAATTTAAACTTTAATGGTTCTAAAAAAAGCCAATTTTCCTTTTGCCCTGTCGCACCAACAACATTTACTGATTTATAACTAGGTTTTCCTTTACATGTACTCAATACTGAATAAGTAGCCCCCGTATCTATCAAAATTCGGGGATTCACCTTCCTCCTTTCTCCAATATTAATTTCTCATCCTCTTCCTCTACCTCTCCTATTATTTTCAGTTAAACTCACCCAGGCTTGTGCAACCCTGAAATAAATTAGCAATGTCTCTCTTGAGTGTGTGATTATTGACTCATTGCACACCGGGCGACAAATCCACTTTTCGGACAACAGGCTGGCAATAAAAGGCAGTTGCTTTCGATGCGTTCATCAGGAGACGAAAAACATGACTTGTGGCAAATATCTTCACAGAAAAATGCCTTCTCAAAAACCTGCAAATTAAGACCCAGCTCATCACAAAACTTATAAACTTCATTAGAAAGCTTATGCTTTTCAGGAACCATCTCACTTAACTGAAGACACTGCCAGACAAACATATTTAGGGAGAATCATTTAAAAACTGCTCAAAATCCCCATGTAAGCTGTCTCAGGATACACGTCTGAGCTGAGCACATTCCTGAAACGCTTTCTGAAAGGGACCTCATTTCCTAGTCAACAGTATATGCAACAGTACCTGATTTTAAGCAAAGGAGTTAAAGAATTGCTTTTTCCCCACCTATATTAAAACAGTGTCCTTTGCTAGGAAAGAGCATCACTTCTGCCCAAGCGGTGGCCGCGAGGATTTAGGGGAATAAGTTCCCCCTGGCAGTAGAGACCACAAAGGGAGCAACAGGCCTGAAGGATAAATTGCTTTCAGCAGTCAACAAATCATCAAGGAATGCAAGCTTCAAACTCCTTTTACACATTCACATTCACAAGCCAAACTCACCTCCTTATTGCAGTGCCATAGGCGAAGTCAGCTTTTTACAGTATCACATTCTGCTGACTTGTTCAGCATCTCCCTGCGTTGTAAGGTGCGGCTGGGTTCAGTTCAACAGTGCCTACCAGCATTTCCTTACAAAATGTCTGGCACGGCGATATATGGCTTGGGTGCTTCAGCCTGCTCAACAGACAGGTCCAGCTCGAAACTCAGCACAGTAGAACTACACTTCTGATGCATAGTAGATTCTGAAATGAAGTTGCTCACACTAAGTGAGCTATGTAAGCGTCAGAAAGACCATTGCCAAACCAGTCGCTAAGCTGGTTCTGCACAGCGCATCAGTGCACTGAAGTTGCTTATCAGGCAACCTTATCAAGCAAGATTGCCCTGCATTACCTCTAGCAACTGGGGATATTTTGAAAACAAACTGCCCACAAAGTCAGCTCTGTCAGCTCTGCTTCAGACTGAAAAAATACATTAACCTACAGTCTGCAGTCTAAAAGGACAGAGCTGATGTCTTTGGCGAGCCCTCACTTATTCTTTATATAGCAAAATTCAGCACATTACTAAAACTTGCTCCAGACCAACATCTGGAGTTGGACATTCCAGAAATGAAAGATTACTAGTTGCGGCCTACACACAAGCAGAGCATGTATCCAAATGATGCTTTCTGCGGGTAACATACTAGCCCAAAGAGGGCGTTAGAGTATTCCGTTTCCTGTCCATCTGTGTATTAGGAATATGGAGTCTCTTGCCCTGAGATTGCCTGGATACAAGACCTACCTAGAATCCCCTGCAAAGGCTGGCTTTCTATCCCACAACCAACGCCCCCCCTACCCTAGGGAGCATTACCTACTTGCTTCATATCGCTGCCCAATGAGATTACGGAGGATAATTTCCATTTAGAGCCTAAGTTTTCACTAGCCACAAGAGGAACAAACACAATAAAACAACTCAAGAACCACATGCCTGGGAACATGTCTCTGTAAAGACAAGGGGACTCCAGCTTTTAATGTCGCAAATAAAACCAGCAGGTGCAGAACACAGCAGGGCTTTACACTGCAGACCAAAGCAGTCCTTGGCAAAAGGAAAGCTAAGCAAAAAAACTTAACAATAGTCCAGGCAGGTGATCCTGCTGCCATGGGCTTTCTCTCTAATACTCCCAGACCCTGAATCATATTCCATTTGATGAACAAATATTGGCCCAATTTTAGACGACTGTTTTGTGTTGCTACCACTACCTGCTAACACTGAGGAGGTAAAGGGTCTCTGCCAGGCCTCGGATGCTGAGGCCTTAATATGACATAATTCATTTTTCACCAACTCCAAGTGACTGGGACTAACATCGTGTACCAAAAAGACAGCACAGTGATTGCACAGAGCATATCTCCAGCACCTCTTCAGGAAAAAGCACCATTAGTTTTCATTACTTTTTCTTGAGACCTTTTCCTCTTTACTTTACAGAAGTCACCTGTATCACCTTCTCTTCAGAGCTGTGAAGAAAAAGTGCTCCTTTTAAGTTTTAAGTCAATTCACCTGGCTTACTGTGTAAAGCCTGCAGTTTTTTCCCCCCTATACTTCGGAAAAATGGCATTCTACAAGCACTTATCTTGAAATGCCTTTCTTACTGGCAAAATTGCCCCTACAAATAAATTTCCTAGTCAGGTTGCCCTGGCCAAATCCAAATATTTCAGTTACATCATCAGCCACAAAAACTAGCCCTGTGCTAGAAGTCGGCACATTTTAAAGCTGCCACTCAGCCGAAGAAGTTGAAGAAATGTGCATTTCCAGCTTGCTTTCCTTGCCTACATCCGAGTGATAAATAATGTATGTTCATACTAAACAGTAATAGAAAGAGAAGACCCAAATGTCAGTCTAACATTGGGTATGTGGAAAAATTAGGACTGAAAAATTTATGAAGAATGACGGCAGGAGAAAAGCAATTGCAGAATGAAGTAACCTGAACCAGAGACAGAACCATAGAATGGTTTGGGTTGGAAGGGACCTCTAAAAGTCACCTAGTCCAATCCCCCCAGTCCGACCTGACCTCGAATGTTTCCAGGGATGGGGCATCTACCACCTCTCTGGGCAACCCAGAGAGGGTGGGGTCATGTATTTAAACCATGACCTCACGTAATACCTCTTCAAGCAGCTCAAGCACAATTGCAGACAGTAAGATCAGCAGACTGTGGCTCTCTGCTTCCGGTGTTTATAGACCTGGGACCTTAGGCAACATCCTTTAACAACCCGATTTGGTTTACAGCGTTACCCTTTGCAAAATGGAACAAAAAACAGTTTTCAAGACTTACATTAGTTTATGGCTTATATTGCATATCGAAGCAGGAATGTGCTAGGTACAAAGGTTTATAACAGCCTCTGAAATTCTAAAGCACTTTGCAGTATTATGAAGATAGCTGCAGGACAGTAGTTTCTGAAAAAGGCTTTAATAATCGCGACAAGCTACAAGCTTACTCCAAGTATGAAATACCACTAGCATTCGAACCTGACGTATTGTGTATAGTGAGACACACCATAATGACTGCTATCAGCATTCTCAGCTAGAACAGTCCATTAAGTAATACATCCATTAGAGATCAATCAGGCAATAAATGTCAGGCATCAAATTATTCAGGCAATGGTTGTTCGCTGCGGTTGTTCGCTGGATCTCTGTAAGCATGCTCAGCTTCCCTATACCAACTACTATAACAACCTCTGTATTAGTAATATATACATACACACACACACAGAGAGGAGGAAGCAGTCTTCTGGATTCAACAAACCAAAGCTGCATAACTTTTACTCTAGCCTCTGCTCGTCCGAAAAGTGTAACATTCCCAGTGCTTGTCCTCAGAGAAAGAGCAGCTTGTGTGCTGTAGCAAAACATTTCAGTGATGCGATAAGCAATTCTCTGACCCAAAGTCCATTTCCCAATGAGGTGACTACAAATCTTGTTTGCAGCTGCAGTGGTTTGCTGCTTCAGCCTACATGAACTCACCTCCCACCACTCTCCCAAAATCAGCCATTCTCCATAGCACTGCATTTTCTGCTAAACTGTAGCATAGTTCTCCTGTTAGATTACCTATTTACAATTAACTCAAAAAAAAAAACCCACTTAAACTCCCTTAATGGGCAGAATATCAACTTTCTAATACACCTCCGACACCAGAACATTCTTAAATAACAGGAACATGGCAGTGAAAGCACTCCACCTCAGCTGAAATCCAAAACTTCTGTGACCAATATACTTTCAACCCAAACATGGCCAAGTGGCCAAGAAGCCAAAGAGCTTCTGCTTTCAGCTCTTTGTTGCAAGACTTCCAGTTTCCAGCACAAAAACTTACTGTCCTCCCTTGCATTTAAATGGGGAAATGGCTATGCTGGCGCTGCACCTCAGGTAAGCACGTCTGGACTCTTGAGATTAACTTTCAACGATCCAGTGGTGCACGGGCCTCTCCAGCTCTGGGGTGGACAGGAAGCATTGGTCACGTCCAATTACTTTATTGGTGGACACAGATCAATAGCCCTGTTAGCCCGGTTGCTAACACACACCTTTTGTGTTCTTCCAGTAGTTCCATATCCTGCTGCCTTACTTCTTGAAGGCTTCAGGGAGTTGTACTCTATGATCCTTATGGGTCCCTTCCAACTTGAGCTATTCTGTGATTCATCTGCCCTTCCTCTAATCCTTCCTGTCTCGGGCTAACTACTTACCATATTCTTCCCCATGACCTCAAGTCCCCACTATTCACCCTCCTGCACTTGACCTCCAGCAGGGTATGAGCAGGTATTGCTTTTCTCCCAATGGGAGAATGTCTCCAAGATCACGTCTCTCCCCTAAGCAGGGTATAAGCATACATGCGTGCAGGCATTCCTTTTCTCTGAATGGGAAAACATCTAATCAAACATCATGTTTCTCCCCTAAGACCCCTGAATCAGGAGTCGAGCTCAACTTGATGTAGCATTACATACACAGCGGTTAGCAGTAGACCAAAGAACAAGCCTATGATAACGGTCACAAAACTGGCAGTCTGTCTCAGGGATCACTCTTGATAAGGTGGCTAACACTGCAGCAAAGCAAAAGAAACAAGAGGAAAGGTCACCACCTTCCCTGCCTTGTCAAGCTTACTGCCCCATAGCCTTTTCAATTAAGCCCTGCAGGCATGCCAGCATTATGAAGCAAATAAAGCATCTGGAGTGTCTGCAATGGGAGCACTCCAAGACCACAGCTCATTACCAGTTCATTACATTTTCACGTAGCGGAACAGGTACCAGAGCAAACTTAATAAGGTGAGTGGGTGGCAGACAGAGAAGAAAACCTAGCAGTATCAGAAAGCTTAAGGAGACAGTAAAGAAATAAAACCAAGGGTGGTGGAGAGGAAAGCATCATGAAATCTCATTTGAAAAATTCCTCATGAGTAAGAAGAAAATACTAGGTGTCTCAGTAGTAAGTCGAGTTCTAGCATTCCCTCCCTCCCGACATCTACCTGACAGACTGCCAGCACTACCCGTGTCCAACTCCAGCTGCTCTCCTGCTGTCTCTGGCACATAGATCCAGTGCAGTTTCTTCATTTACATACGATCCTTAATAACCTCAAGGGAAAGCACTAGGGAAACTGACAGCTTTTTAGCCTCAGCTTCATATTTGATATCTCGGAGCTTTGAGTTTAACAGTTATCTATAAACACATAGCAATTATTACAAAACTCCACACACCACACTGTGGCATTTCTACGTTGTGCTTTTTGAACAGCTTAAGGACAGGGTTACACCTGCCACGCACCTCCTGTATTCAGTTTCCCTGCTCACATTTCACTTTTTAAATGTAGTTTCTAATTATTCAGATGAGAAGGTATTCCCTGAAATAGAAATCAAGTGAAAGAATAGCTAAAATGGCACAACATCAGTTCAGTTCTTTACGGTCGCCTCTGTTTACACATAATCCCCCTCAAACTACGAGCCCCAAGGGGCAAGTGCAAAAACTCCATCTGCACACAGGTCTAGCTTAGATTTGCAAGTACAGAAAAATTTCCAATTATCCGCAGGAAAAAATCAGTGCAAGCTCTTCTCTGCAAAAATAGGCCTGTTTGCAAAGGTCTAATCCAATGCCTGCTGAAGTCATTAAAAATCCTTCTACTGATATCAATGGCTTTAGACACACACAAGGTCCGATACTACCATCCTCGTTTAGCTGCAAGTTCAGTGAGAACATTTGCTGAACAAAGAGCATTAAGACTGATCTAACAAACCAGGCAAACAAAATGGTAAAAGGTGAGGAAAAAAAAGCCTGCCTTCTCAACACAATATACAGAGGAGCAGCATCCAGTTAAATAGATAACATATTTGAGAAGTACGCCTTCCGCACCTTCAAGACAGCTTCACCAGTTCTCCAGCTGTCCTGAGCCACTAGACTATACACAGAACTGATCAGCCCCAAAAGCTGCAAGCCATATTACAGACAACTACCAGGATTTTTGGGACCACTGCTCAAAGTGCTTAGATGCCTCCCATCTCTGGGAAATGCCTACCAATGAGTTCCGCGCAGCTCAACATTACCACCTTCACCTTGGAAACTGTCCCATCTCAGAGCAATGCAGCTCTCACCTTGTATCTCTCCAAGGGTTTGCAAGAAACCCATACCACTGTGTTGACGCTTTGATGCTGAAAGCATCTTTCTTCAACCGCTTAGCACCAAGAGAAGGGAAAGAAACAGCCTAGCACCCTTGCACCAGACAGAGCCTATCCAGCTGCATTGTTCTCACTTCATGCAAACACGTGTTAACACTGCAGACTCGGGTACACCAGGCTCACCAGATAAAAGAGAAGATTCACCATGACATAGAAACCTACAGCAGCAGATAGAACAGTAAAACTGGAGCCATACAAATTCCGACGCTTGTCACGTGCTACGCCCAGCCCTACCAAAGCCTGGAGAGGTTGTTTTCCCCGCAAGTGATAAACATGGGAAATGCTGGCTTCTTGCATTTTCACTCAGTACAAACCAAAAGCAGGTTCTTTCCTGTTAAAGCTCCTATCCAGTCTGAATCAAGACAATGTAAACTGAATTACAATATGAAAGTCTACCTTACTATACCAAGAACTGAAAACAGACAATGAATACGGTAATACACTTGCTCCACAGATAGCTATTGTAGAAACACAAGCTCAAGTAACAAACACCAAGTTCAGACCATGACAATCAAGTACAAATTCCCTCTGCAAACAGCTGAATTTCAGCTGAGTTCTGTTGATTACATGAGTATTAAGATTGAGACAAAAACTGGATGAATGCCATTTTTTTTTAAAGCAAATTTAAGTATCACAAAAAATCCACTGGAGTTTTACAGCCAAAACACATTAGTGACTTTTACTGCACCCACCTCTATCTTAAATGCACCAATTCACAGCCCGATGGCAACATTAAGTTGCAGAAAGCAATTTCCGCCTATACCATGGTACTACCTTAGAACAAAGTTTGCATGTTCTTCTTTTTAATGCCTTTAAAGGGATACAAGCTACAGTATTACAGGCTAAAAATACCAGTAAAGCAAGCAGATCATTTAGTCTGTCCTAGGTCTTCCTGTGGAGACCTGGAATACAATGTTTCTTGCTTTTGCCATGCATCTCTCATTATTAATCCCCCCTCTGAAACTTTCACTGCTTCATTAAGGATTAAACTTTTCACTATTGAGTGTTTAGCATGACAGTTCTCCACCTTACCTGAGGACTTTAGGTATTATTGGAATACAGCTACATTTTAAAGCACAAATGGGTGACAACACTTATCCTAACAGCTGCAGCAAAAGAAATGAGCTTAAGACAGCTAAAAGCATTATTTACAAAGAGCATATTTAAAACAGTTTGCCAGGCCAGGTAAAAATGACACCATACCAGGTCAGGCACCAAACACCTTTAGGACAACTTCTGCAGAACTGGAAATATCTGAACTCCTTCTCACAAGCTATTGCCCAAAGAAGCAGACAGCAACTGAAGGAGACTCTCTGGCTTTTCAGACAAGCTTCTCCTGTTATCTATTTGATCCACCAGGAAGAATAAGTAATCCACACCATCAATACTTCCACCATTCTACGATATAACAAAGGTGATCTCTGACATTCAGTTTTGTTCAGTGTGTTGCCAGGTAGTCTGCTAAGTTGCTGGGCTAAGGAAAGAGGTAAACAATCTTCATTTTTTCCCCCAGTAATTCTTTTGATATTGAACGGAGTAACACAGAGTTACAGGAAAACCCACTATAATACTTTATAAATCCACCTTGCCCAAACAGTATGTTCGACTATGTTCACAATTTTGTACAGCATGGAACTGCATTCATTAGAAGCCCAGAAACTTTCCCATTACAATGTAAGGTAACACACAAAGGCACCCAAACAATTTACAAGAGAAATGAGAAAATGTACTGGTGAAACACAATTGCAAGCTTACCTTCTGCTTAGTGCTTTGCTTCACACCAACGTGGGATTGACATCTGTACTAGAAAACAAAGAGGGATATGTCAAAACTGAATCTAGTTGGGAGAAAAACAAAACAAAAAAAAGCACCACAAAGACTTCATTTAGACATGAAGGTCTGCTTTTCAGAGTTCTTGTCAGAAGGCAGAATTGATTGTCCCAGTATTCTTTCCCTACCCCTCATCCACTTGTCAGTCCCCAAACAGCAGTAAGAGCTCAGTCACACCAGCCAGACAAGCAGGAGGACACAAACAGGCAGGTTCCCATGGGGACCTGCCTGCACAGCACAGGTCTGCAGCTGCCAAGCACACCACAACTGCTTTAGCTCCCAGCTTCGGTGGTCGATTGAACACACCTGGAGCAGTGTCCTGCAGCTGCTCTCTGCATCTCAGCAACTACAGTGTCAAAGGAACAGGGTGCAAAGTCAAGTCTGTATCAAGTTAAAACTCCATTGCTTTCATCCCTATCCCTGTATCAAGAGGAGGCACAAGAGCAGCTGAGAAGCCACCCCCAAATACAGTCAAGCCCCACAGAGCTGCTGGAATGCACTTACCAGCTCAGATATATGGAATTAAATATATTTTCAGGTAAGAATCACGCAAGGCAGAAGGGAAGCTTGCCTAGACAACACTCCTGATTTCCTTTCTTTTTTTCCTTAAAGAACTTCATGATCAGAGAAACTTTAATCAAAGGAAAAAAGCCACTGAGGCAACACAAGCAAATCCAGAAGCCAATAAAGGAAAACTAAGTAACAATAGAAATAATAGAAATCTCCTACTTGTGCTCTGTCTGCTCTCTAACACAACATTTAAATTTCATGAGGCCACAAATCCTGAGGGTTAACATTTTGCCCCTGCACAGGTGTGAAATTCCCACTAGCACCAAGTTAAACATTTGTACCCAAAGGTAGGATGATGTACAATTTATTTTAAGACAGCTAATAACATGCACCTTGAGATTGTCCTTTCAGAACTGGTTCCAGCAGGTGTTTCATTACACTATGGCAAACCTTAAAGCAAGAAAAAAAGAAAAAAAAGAGGCAGCCATCCAAGTAATACTGTGCAGATTTTTGTTGCTCTTTAGCAGAATTGACACTTGCCTTGCTCTTTCTTGCCCTGTCTAGCAGATGGCAAAACTAGGGAGTACTCCTGCCATAGTTAGATAGAAAATGCTTCCAAACCCAGCTCAGAGCAAATTCTTTCAGCCCTTTTACTGAAGCCTCCATTTTTCAAGAAAAAAAATCTAATACATCTCATTTACCAAACAGGTCTAGTTCAGCCAGGAGAAGCGCTTCCTTGCTGGCTTACTGGAAAGTTGAATTTCTTCTCTGTAAGCAAAACTAAGGTTTTCATGAGTACGTTCTAAAAAGTTTTAGGGTCCGTTTAGCTCTTCATTACAACTACTTGCTTGACTCAATACTGACATTACCATTCAGCACAAGGCATGCTTTTTGGGGTTTTTTGGGGGGGCTTTTTTGGTTTTGGGGTTTTTTGTTTTGTTTTGTTTTTAAAAAATATGTTGTCTTATGTGATTAACTTCTACACAGGAATCGGGTATTTCTTTTTCCTCAGCCGTAGAAAACCATTCTTTTCCACAACCCTTACAAAATATTAAAGCATTTCCTGAGATCTAGCAACCGCTTGGTAGACACTCACTTCTTCCACATTGCCTTAAGGTTGTCACACCTTGTATCTCCAATACATCACCGGTAGGGCACTTGTTCCTCAGCCAAGTGACTAGGAATTCCTCAGAACGCAATATGGCATTTCATGTGATTGCATTTCTTTGATACAAAACCTAGTCCCATCTAACCCAACACCCATTTTTTTTTTTACACGGTAAGGATAAACACTGAAGAAATTCAAAAACACTTTGGATGTTGGCGAATGTTATTTTATGTGGCCCCCAGCAGTGAACTTATACCAGAACCTCTGCAAGTGAGCTTTATTCAGTGGACAAGATTAACTCTTGCAGTCATTCATAGCAAGACAGCTTTAAAACGTCCTGACACTCCCTGAAAGCAAGTTAAGTATGTCACTGCTATTCAGATACAGATTTTTCCAGCACTAAGGTTGGCAAGATTTAAACAAACCAATCATTGCTCACCTACAATAGCCTAACCACCTCAAAGAACACACCCCATTTCTACCAATCATTACATGTAAATTTAGTGATTTACATTTTTCAGACAGGACTTTAAGATCTTGCAGATATTCTAGGACTGAGAGCAGGACAAATAAAAGGATATCGTTATCTCACAGGTTAAGGAGCAAAGTGCAGAGACAACAGATGTCACAAGGATACCCTGACACATTGAAGTTAAAGCCTCACCCTTTTGTGACCAGTGTCATCGCTATGTGAACTGCAAGATACTTACACAAGCCCTCACACAAACTCCTGGATCTATGTCCACACAAAGCCCTGGGCAAGTAAGGCACGTTTACTCTATGACCCTGCAGGTAACCATCCAAAATGCACAGCTAAGCAATAACTGAACAACTGCAAATATAACTATTATCTCAGGATTAAAGAATAGGTTGGAGTTCACTTTCTGCTCAGGATATACCCGTACTTAAGCTTGTCTTCTGTCATTACAAATCAATCTAATTACTTCAAGTTTAGGAAGTAGAACTCTCAGAAAGCACTGGTGAATTTCAGAGCCAGCAGAAGGCTGGTGAAGCTGAGGTAGTATTAGCAGAACTGAACTACAAATGTCTTCTGTAATCTCTAACCCTTTTTCGGCTACAGCTTTTGCAATAGAAGAGGGCTTTGCTGCAAAGAAAATCACCTTTCCTTCTAACAGAAAAGCCTCTACACAATGTTTTCAGCAACCCTTAGCTTTGGAGTTTCATAGCTGTCACCGCATTTCAGTAGCAACAAACAAATATCATTCACAAGATATAGAAATGGTTATTCAATAGTTCATTAGCCGTTTTGGAGGATATCTTAAAATTAATTTCTCATTTTGTACGAACTCTTAAATAATTTAAGGACAGACTCATTATGGACATTTGGTAAGAATAACTGAAAAAGGAGGCTCACAAAAAAGTTGAGTACCATACATATATAATGATACGCTACACAAGTTATACTGGAAGTACAATATCAAAGTCGAGCGCTCAAAAATTAAACAAGAATGAGCTTGTGCCACACTTTGTGCCTTTTTTTTTTCCCCTTAAAAGAATTGAATCACGCCTGGTTTTTTCACCAGTCTCTCGAAGCATGAATGAATTCACTT
>WEKW01017781.1:138538-158747 GCA_013389905.1 Sula dactylatra | reverse complement strand
TTTGCACGCAGCAGCCTCTCAAATGAGTTGATGAAGCAACCTTTCTGCAGGTGAAATCAAGTTCGATTTTACTGTGAGCACGCAATCCTCTGCACAGCAGCTTTTTATATAAAATTTATATAAAATTCTAACACGTAGCACACAGCCTGTACTAGAATCAAGAGCTGCTTTTGTCAAGACAGGCGACACAATTTCAAGTCATTCTGACTGAAAAAAATCCACCACTTGAGCAAACTTCAAAAAAAAAAAAGCAGCTCACTTCTAGTTCACAGTAATCTAGCTCCTTATTTCAGCTTTTTGATCTCTCCCCGACTCCAAGACTGTTTAGTGCACTAGGAAGTTCCCTTTCCATGCAGGTATCTTCAGACAGCTATAAATCACCTGCTTACTTGCCCCTGGATAAATTAATCAACATGGACCTAAGCCTACGCCTCTAGATCCAGATGCCTTAAGAGAACAATTACAGACCATAACCAATGAATCATTATTTTAAGACCAGTTAACTAATGAAACTCTTTAGTTTTCCCCATCTTAGATTTTTATTTTTCTTCCCTCTAGAAAAGGGCCTGCAGTTTCATTCACCAAGTAGAAAGGAATTGTCTTACCCTAGGTGCTCAACATGACTGACTTGGCAAAGTTGGCTTGTATTTCCATTGTTGTTTTATAGAGTACAGGCATATCAATCCAGAAAACAAAGCATCTAAGTGCCAAGCAAACTACCCAGCTAAAAATCACTTTTTCTGGGCAAAGACACAGCTAGATAAAGCCTGAAGCTTACAGGTACCAGTACTTCTGATCAGGGTGCAAAAAAAGCTGTTATAGGGAAGGTGGAAAAAATTTGCTTCCTCATAATTCTGGGAAAGAATATCTGGATGGTACTGGTTAATAATAGTGAAGCCTCACAGCACCACACTATTGAGCTGCAGTCGTTGGCAGCATCTTCCTTGCCAAAGTTGTTTTTAAACTACAGATTCAGGCAGTCTCAAAGTTCCTCCCTGCTAGTAATCAATATGCAAATAGTTACATAAATAGTTGATTCACATAGTTGTATTAGGGGGCTAGGTCAAACCTGACAGCTATGTATTAATGTGTCCGATACAACTGTTCTCAAATTAACCGTCAAGTTAACACTAAGTAGTAGGAAAAAAATACCTTTCATTCACCCAGTTAGAAGCCCAAACACTTCTTCCTCCTTCTAGTCCTAATACCTTTCAAACAAGATTTATCTGCAGTAGTCCAGGCCCTGCATTCAGATTACAATTAAACTGAGAGTGTAATAAGGACAGCTTGTTACACTTGTGCTAAGTAAATCAAACTAGTAATCCAAGCAAGCTTTTTAGCATGCTTGGTTTGAACCATCATTCAATCATTCTAGTCACATCAAGATCTCAAGAGGAACTTCTATTTATGCAAATGCAAAGCATTTATGTATGAGCAACAGCATCATTCTCCTGTGTTTAAACTTTTCCAGCCACACTTGCATGTAATTAAGACAACCACAACACCCCCTGAGCACCCCCTAAACCAGTTCTGGGTCACCAATGAGGCAGGATTATATAGCAGCAAGGAAAAGCCCCATTGTAGCTAACACAGTTCAGTGTTTTGACCAATTGCTTGCTTCTTGGGAACCAGTTTCACCATTTGGCCTAATAACATTCTGCCAGGTTTTATTAATCCAGGAACTATATACGTGGTACTATTAATACAAGTCACTCTGAAAGCACTGGAATCTGTACTCCTGGACGAATAGCAGAAACTGAAGTAATGAAAGTTAAAGAATCATCATGAAGGGTGCCACTACTGCTGAAGGAGGACCCTCTTTTTTTGAGAGTAACACTGACAGAGTTCCAAGCAAGGACAGAGGTTTAAACCTTCTCCTCCCTCCACGTACATCCTCAGCAGCCAGTGGTGCAGGGGACAATCTGTTAATACTCCAGTAACGAGAACTGGAGCCTTGTCCGAGAACGTGTGTTACTGAACTTTCAGCAAGACAACTCTTCAGCTAGAGGCAGCTAGGCTCCTCTGGATGCATTCTGACTTTTCACATGATGCTCACAGCAACCCTGGGTGTACTGCAGCCTAATGCAGTAGAGAAAATTAAAACTTGGTGAAGGAAGGCCTTCATTCTTCTTCCATTTGGGCTAAGAGGTACAAGTCACAACACCCCATCTGCGTCCTAGGAGCCCAGGTCTGCAGTAACTGGTAACAAGGCTAGGAGAAATACCCACACCGTTCCTTCTAGTCCAGGACCAAAGGAGGGGGCCAATTATTCCTCTGCTCTCTCATCACAAATTTAGCTGGAGCTCGCCCTGAACCTAGATATTCTTAGCAGGCTGCCTACAACACAATTCACAATCGTATTCTACACCTGCATTGCTCACAGAACTTCTTTCATTAATCCGTAAGAGAACACCAAGTGTTATTAGCTGACACTTAGGCAAAGTAAGAAACAAAAGTAACTACCTCTTTAATAATTATGCCTACTCCTGCAATTTTTACTCTATGTGCCTTACCTAAGGAAATCGCTTTTGTTTCCACTTGCCCCATTATTTCCCCTCAGTCCAGTAGTTGTCCATCCATGCTCTAGAGTCTCCCTCCACACAATTAAAAGTAGCTCAGCAGTCCCAGCAGCTGAGACCGGCACAGGACAAAGAAAAAAAGCTGGCTGTGTAAGCATTCTGCATAGAACGGAAAGAATTTTAAAAAAAAAAATTACCTCTAATTTCACCTCTAGAATAATTAAGTTGTAACCAGCAAAAATGGGGGACAGAAAGCAAACCTTTAGCCTTAATTTTTACAAATACAGGGATTACTTACTGCCATTGCACTAAGTGCAAGTCATCCTGGCTGCTAAAACTACTAGCAGGTATATAATAGTTCATTTTCCAGAGAGAATAAAATATGAGACGCATCCACTGGACAGGCAACAACAAAAGCATAGTTGATTGTGCTTCATCTTCACATGTGCCACCTACAAAATTCAAACAGTTTTAAACATGTTCACACTGTCAACTGAAAAGCAACCTGACAAATACACTTTACTGGCATTGTTTAATACCATTCTTTTGTCTTAGTGGATCAAAGTTAGTTTTATTTTTGACCACAGCACTATTTCTATTGGTAGCTATTAGTACAACAGAAAATTCCTGGGGTTGTTGGGGTTTTTTTGGTTGGTTGGGGGTTTTTTCATTGGGTTTTTTGTTTTGTTTTTTGTTGGGGTTTTTTTGTTTGTGTTTTTTGGGGGTTTTTTGGGGGTTTTTTGTTTTGGTTTTTTTTGGGGAGGGTTTTTTTGGAGGTTTTTGGGGTTGTTGGGTTTTTTTTTTCCCCACACCCAAGGATCACCTCAGCACCAGAGATCTGAGGTAGCTGCTTAACTCTACCTCCATATACTTCATGTTTGGTCAACTAGGCACAAAAACAGTCCTCCCACAGTTAACAACACAACATTTAGCCAGTTTGCCATGACTTCAACTCAATCTGTTCTGCCATGTCACCACAAGAAATACTAAGACTGAAAGCAAGATACTACTAAAAGTGCTTTCTTGATATTCCCCATGCAATTCCTAATTGAGAACGACAGTCAACCCAGTTTTCAAACCATTCAGTGCACTGCTTCCCTTCAGGTCAGTGAACGTGACAAAATTTGTCACTACCTTGCAGAAAACTTAATATTGCATCAGCTGTTACTTGCCCTGTAATCTCTAGCATAGAGTCTTTGGCATAGACTCTTCTGCAAATCTAGGCTGACTGATATGAATCACATGCCTTGAATTCCTTACTCATTGTTCCATGACTCCACTTGAGATGCCAGGCTGACAAAATTGCTGAATGGCTGCAGCATAACACTGGGACCAATCTCATCTCCCTTGCCTAGCCAAAGGAGGTTTCCTTGGGAGATTATCCTGATTAAACTGCATCAGTTGAAGTTTTATCATGGCTAATAATAGATGAGTAAGGGATTCGGCTGTCAGCGCTTTGTTTTCCCTACTCTGAGTTCATTTACCATCTCACACCTCTTTAAAAACAGCTGATGACAATGCAACTGAAGGAGACATGACTGGACAGCTTCCTACACCTTCTCTTCCCACCCCCTATCTATTTCTTGAACAAAGTGTTATCCAAATAATACCGAGTAGAGCACTGACCCACAGTTTTAACTGTAACGTGTAGGATTTCAGTGGCCACATTTACCATGATGGCTTTCTTTCAGCCAGAAGCCTCATTTGCGTGAATCTTGTTCTACGTAGACCTTCCTGCAGTACCCACATAAACAAGTCCCAACAGACTGGTCGCTTCCTCAAAAGGATCAGGTACAATGAATTCATCTGCATAGATCTTTCACTTCCACATGATTTTAACAAGTTTTTGGATGTTCCAGAGCAGTGGGTACCACCCAGCTGTTCAGAGCACTCAGAGTTCAGATGCTGAACATAAAACAGGAATTCTGATGCCTATTTACAGCAAGCATCTGCTGCATGCTCACAGCAGGTACCACACATCCCAGGAACAGCAAACACACAATTCATGCAGACTGAACCCTGCACCTCTGGCCTACAAATCCTCAAAACCAAACCATCACACTAAGCCTACATTTAATCCTCTAACATGCTGCCACAGCTACAAGCTTTCTCCCAGGAGCTGATCAATACTCACCTTCAAAGTTTTATGCAAGAATTCTTATGGAATGCTTCAGCCCTCACTAGCAACTAGCTCATTCTAACACTGAAATTATCAAGTGCAAGGCAGAAAGACCACACTATATGTTTTGAACATCTTGTCCTTGTATGACAGATCCTTCCTGAATCTCCACAGAAGTCATTTATTTGTTATTGCTCTGAAACTGCGTTGTTATGTTTTCCATTACCAACAAGCAGCAAGAGCATGAGAATGCCTGCATAAGAACTGAGGTAGGGTTCAGCTTGATGATATAACATTGACAGGTAAACCTCTCTCTCTCTAAGTAAACCAGCTTCTTAGCTTCCATTGGAGGCAGTGGAGATCTAGCTAAGCAAATGAACTGCATCCACGAGTTACATGGCTGACCAATAAGCCCTGTTTCCCGATGAGCTGAATCACTAAGCTCCATGAAACAAAATGACTAAGGACTCAATTCACTTGCCTACACATAGGTGCACAGCACCAGATCAGGTGCTTCCAGGCATGCCAGCTGGCCTGCATCTGCTTCTTCACAACCACTATTTGCCTCTTTCATAGCTGCCAGATTCTGGGGCTGCTCATTCCTAGATCTGTTCTCCTGTGAGAGAGGCTGCAGCTCATGGGGGAAGAAATCGGCATGCAACAACGAGAAAAGAAAGTTCAGTCAAGCGCTACAGCAATTTGCTGGCTGCATGCTTAGCCCAAGCTACTTGGACCCCAGTGTGGTAAGACTGTTTTACGCATGTAAGAGATGCTTCAAAATCATTGGCACATGAAATCCATGGGACTAATCGTACAAGCAAAGTGAGGCACACCACAAAATGCCCTCTCAATCAGCACCTGAGAAGAATGGCCTTCTTCCCCTGTTTTTAGTTATTTTCATTCATGTAACTCGACTGGCACATGAAAAGAATTTCACTTTACAATTAAGGCATTTGCCTTCAACAGTAAATGCAGTGAAAGATTAGTTCAGTCAAACAGTAATCCTCTGATCATAATCCTTCAATAGCAAGGTGAAAGAAAGGGTCGCACGTGCAATACCAACCCCCTTGGCTGCGGCAAAAGGGAGCTAACTAGCAGCCTAAATGACAGGGAAAAAAATAGAAAAAATCTGTGTTGCCACAAGAACCTAAACATTTTTCACTTGAGTTGGTAATACATGAGAAACTGCCGTACAAACTGAGGTCAAAGCAGATCATGTTAACCTTCAGCAGAGAAATGAAGCTCAAGCCAGCGTTAAGCCAGCCCTAGAAATGAAGTTTCTCCAGTGTGAAACATCACGGAGGATTCGACCCTGGTCAGTCATAGCCATCAAAATCAAATTTCACTCTATCACAAATATTTCTCCTTCCTCCACTGCCAAACATACTCACCCTCCTACCTACAGGGCATTTACCTCCACAGCAACACTGCAATGCAGGCTATTAACCCTTCATTATAAATAAGTTAGACCCAAGAGGCTGCCCAGTAGGCCAGACTCCTCCAATTTCCACTTTGAGAGGATGGCCTCAATTAAGTTTAAAATTCATTTTATAGAACAGTGGACAATTAAAGTTGAAACTAAGCACAAACCACCTGGTCAAAATAAACCTGAACTTCTGGCATCTGTTTTATAAAATATTCTTCCAAAAGTAAAACCAAATCCCATGCAGAAATGCCTTTCAGTAGGGTCTCATTTTAACACTACTTTCTTCTGCTACTGACATTACTGCTGCAGTGAACTTCCCTGTTCTCCATGCTGCTTTTCCTCTCCAATGAAGCAAGCTGGAAGGACTTCCCGTAATTTCCAAAAAAAAAAAACCAAAAATAAAGGAACACAAGCTTCAAGTGAAATCACCAACCTGGATCCCACACTGTCATGAGATAAGAGAAACTTGCAATGGGCCTGGTCAGGACTGATCTCAACCACGTACTCATTCGATCCTGCTGTAGCTAGCTTAGTGACCTTCCATCATGACTGTTACAAGAGATGCTTCAGCCCAGTTTGTCAGCCACTGTAGTCAGTTACTTTTTCCAACCACATGCTTAGGGCATTAATCCATATCTTCTGGCCTTCTCAGCAAGTAGCAATAGAATTAAGGTAGGCTTTTGGCTTTCAAAAGGCTTTGCAACTTCCACCATTGTGATTTTTTAAATTCCCCCCCCCCTTACATTTAGTTTGAGACCAAAAGGGACCTGTTTTCAGCATCACAGCTGTAATGTGCTGCTCTCAGACTACTTTTACTACTGACAGAAGCAACCTTTAAGTAAAAGCTGCCCTTAATGGTTTTAAACAGACCAAAATTACACAGATCTAATTGCAACATTTTTACTCTTAATATAGGTAACGGTATAGATGACATGTGAGGGTATTAGTTGCAAAACAACAAATTACATTTTAATGTTTGCAAGGCTGGAATATTTACTTTCAATGCCCAAAGCAACTTACTTGAAGATTAGTCAAAAGCAATGCAATATTCATCTAACTTCCATCTAGTTCAGGTCAGCTTTTCATAAAAGCCAAGAGATGCTAACTTACTGCAAAAGATTAAATTCTCAGTGAATAACCCCTTAGTGTAGAGCTAGCCACAGTCTCTGGACAATGGAACAAGCCAAACACTTGGCACTTCTAACCAGGCAGAAGAGTTTCTCATGCATGCAGAGGAGTAAATAAATTAATTGGGATAATAAGCAACCTGCAGATTTCTACCTCTTTCCTAGAGACTGTGCCAACCATGGGCCTCAAAGTTGCAAAATGAAATCACTTCTGCTTATTCCATGCTTGCCTTTTTACCAGGCAAAGTATTTTTGCCTCTTCATTCACTATGTGTGTTTGTATGTGTGTATGTGTGTATATGAATATATTCTTCTTCTGCAGAACTGCTGCTACCTGAACTGCTGCTGCCTGTTTTCATTTGCACAGCTGAGAGTACACTCCCATGCGAGCCTAAGAAGCCTGCACTTAATCCTCTTAAGTTGCATTAGCTGGCTCTGTTACTGAACAATTACTGGCTATGGTCCACTGGCAGCTGGTTAAGGCTGAAGTTATAACTCTTCTGTCTGATGCATGATCGGCCGCAGCACTGTCATACTTACTTTTGCATAACATGCCCCAGGCCAGCGCTCCCCATCCCTGTCTCGGGGGATACGGATACCGCAGAAACTCCCTTATACAACCCTGCTTTACCTGCCTGCCAGAGAGTGGTAATTCCATCATCTCTTAAAAAGAGCCGAAGCAAGCTCACCCCAGTTTCTCTGTACCTCTGCTCAGCACTGTTCCAAAGCTGTCTCTACAGAGAGCTGGAAGAAAAGAAAACCCATCTAGACATAAGAATCAGCTGATAATCCAAGAACAAAATTCAATCCTGATGATACCAGGATTACAAGAACACCTGTGAAACCAAAGCAGAGCTAGCCTCACACATCCTGTCCCTCTTCATTCAACTCTTTCACAAACCAACGATAACCTCATGTTCGGTGACAATCCCTAAAATGGAACACAGGTAAACCTTTAACCAAAAAAAACCAAAAAAAATCCTCATATTGTCCCTATGAATCAAAACATACCCAACAAGTAGGCAAGCAAGCTGGTACTCAGATCAAAGCACGAGGCAAAGGTGATGCCAGCACCAAGAGGCCCAGGCCAGTCCTCAGTCTGTCCATCACGTGAGAGAGCACTGTGCCACCTCTGCAAAAACTCTGTTCTCTTCCACCCTTCAAAAATGATTTTAGCAAGCAGCATGCTCCCCGGACGCAACCAAGCCGTACCACTGGAAGTCAGGCTGTTACCATCATCTCAGGATGAGATCCTGCTCTAAAATTTATACATTCAAGTACTACTTGCCTTCCTCTGCTCTGTTTCTTAACGGCTCCCGCTACAGTGGTCCCTTAGAGGGGAAAAAAAGAAAAAAGGTGAAGAGGCTCAAATGCCCAACAATGATTAAGGCAGCATGAGGTGGCTAAACCACCAGATGCCAAAGCTCTGCAACACCACGCCCCAGGGAGCAATAACCAGCCAGGAACACTAATCATACCTCACCCTTGCTCTAGAGAGAGTGTTTTCACATCTTCTAACAAACACAAAGGAAAACTCTAAATCCAACAGGCAGATCAGAAACCGCAGTGAGGTGCAAACAGCATGCCTTGAAAAGTTTCTCTGACAAAGCACACAGCTGATTCTTCAGCGTATACAGAAAATACTCATGGAACTAACGTGTAAGAATTAGCCAATAAGAAGTTGGGGCAGCCCTCCCTTGCAGCCAGCAATGCACTGTGGGCAACGTCTTCGCTAAAGCCAGCACATAGTTAACTCTGTATAATATACACATCAGGAAAAGAACTTGACAAACACGTTTTAAGATGTTCCTTTTATTCTCCTTTAAAGCCTTTCGTTATCGCTGCTCATCGATCCATGAATCTCAATTTATCAGGCCTGCCAAGATACCAGGCTTCACAGAAGAGAATCTGAGACTTGCAAACAGCAGCAAATCAGAGTTTATGCCTCTTCACACTGACTGATCAAGCCATGCTAGCAACAGACAGATCTTACTCTTAAGCCTCAGATCTCCTTTAACACCGATTTCACATCTGCTGGTTTCCTAGGCATCTCCATAGTCTTGAAAGGTTTGCGAGGCCCCTCTTCGTTCCAGTTAACAAAGTGCTCAGCAGCTTAACACCGGTGCCATTTAAGCAGCAGCAAGAACTACCTGGAGCTGAAGTTACACTAGGTAGCCCAAGTAAAGGCAAGCATTTCACACAACAGCGAACAGACATTGGCCAGTTGAAAAGGTAGATCCAACAGCTTGGGGGGAAAAAAAAAAAAAAACAAGCAAATGGAGGAAGCCTATGCTAGTCGGGTCCATTTGAACATTTTGATGTCTAATAATGAGAAAAAGGTAAGCTTCCTTTCAATCAAGTGACCAGGCGAAG
Source organism: Sula dactylatra (assembly GCA_013389905.1). Classification (NCBI taxonomy): domain Eukaryota; kingdom Metazoa; phylum Chordata; class Aves; order Suliformes; family Sulidae; genus Sula; species Sula dactylatra. Next base: position 149,183 of record WEKW01017781.1, on the reverse strand, counting down.
GCCAAAACAAAATACCAAAATTCAGATGACATCAAGATTTTCATAGCAGCACGTGGTCATTTTATTTAGTTTCTATCAATCTGATTGAGTGCCATGCCAAATCCTAACAGTCCTGCTGTATTCTACCAAAGAGTGCTTTGCCCAAGAGGGGGGGTTTCCAATTCCAAAGTTTCTTAACAGATGGAGCTTACAGTGGGAGCTGGACACAGCTCTTGAAGAACGTGCTCAAGCCTAGGAAAGGATACCTACATTTTACACTGCACTGCTGGTGATCCAGAAGCAGGGTACTTTTTAGTGCATCCACACTAATACAGAGACAAGCAACACTCAAGAGCTTCCTCTCACCTCCCCCTTCCAGTCTCAGCGGTCAGATACATTCCAAACTTCACACTCTCTTCAAACCTCTGCTGCAGAGCTCCGACAGTTAAGTTTAGTTACAGGACTTGAAATCTACAGTGAGGGTTGATTATAGCCATCACCCAGTCGCAGGACAGAAAGTGCCGTCAAAACAATTCCTTAGAACTGAAAACAGTTCGAAAACCATGCATCAAATAAGCTATTTACAAGGGCAGGCTAGGGAAACAGAACAGCAAGGAAGCACACCTACATTGCCAACAATTAAGACATGCAGGAGATGATGCAAGACATCTGCAGACCTTCTACATTGAAAACACAGACTATTTATCTGCTAACCCCGTTCGGACTTTTGTCAGGCATAAGCCACTCGGCCAGAGTACTGTACAATTTTATAACTAGGAAACATTCTGCATTGCTTCCTCTAAGCGCACGTTCAGGGATACGTCAAGGGTCGCCTTCTTCGAAACACCAGAAGCATCCCCCGCCCATTACAAGGCAGGCGCTCTCACTCCTCTTGCTATCCACACGTGAAAGGACACTGCTACAATGAGCTGCTGTTCAGGCTTGGGCTAGAGTCCCTGCAACCAGGCAAAAATCACCCCCGCTCAGTGCAGTGCAAGACAAGTAAAAACCTCTTATGAGCCTTTAAACGAGACTTCTCCAAAACACTGCAAGCTCACCTGCACAGAATGTGCTCAAGAGCTATTTACATCATCCTCAAGTTAATGAGTTGCATTGTCTTAACCACATTCTTTCCAGAGCACTCGAAATTACTATAGCACTCCCTTCACCCTCAAGAAGCAGAAAAGCGGCTTAAGGCACATGCCACATGTCTCAGTTTACAACAAGGGAGCTTCTTTGTCTGCTGGTGGTGGAGACATACATGTGAGCCGACATGCACGTCTTTGAGGGGAGAACTAAAGGGCGTTCATTTTAAGTGTCAAGCACTTCTTCAGATGACCAGTAAGCAGCAGCAGCAGCAAAGTAAGCTCCAGCTCTCTGTCCACTAACGGGCGGAGAGGAAAGCAAGCCTGGCAAGCATCGCTCCTTGAATCCCTGCCCCACACCTCTGGTTATTGCCTCAGTGGAGAAGAGGTACACAGGCTGAAAGGACAGACCTGCGGCACCCTGGAGATGTTTGCACAAAGAGGAAAAACGAAACAAAACAAAAAACCCCACAAAAACCCACACCTCATTGGAACCACAGGTCAAACAGCCGTACCCCACACACGTACACAGTCACCTACCTCATATGCTGTCTGGCAACGCACGGCCCAAGAGCTCTGCAAGAAGCTTTGCCATATATGAGCAGGTAGGAAGGGGTCTTCCTTCCTTGTCAGTGCCAGGTAAATATCCTTAGGTGAGATGAGAGCTCAGCAGAAAGAGTCTTCCTCACTGCAGAACCATTCTCTTCTGGGTGTGTTATCCAGGCTGTCCACCAGCATCTTCCTCATGCAGCATTTCAACAAGGCTGCACCGATTCACTTGGTAGTAGCCTAGATGGCTTACAAAGCAAATAGAGGAAATCGGTTAAGCCACCAGCACAGTGCCTAGGCTTTCCGGTGTTTCCTTCCACCCTTTCCCGCTGAATGTCACTATTACCATAGCAAAGGAAAGGGGCCCCGCAGAGGGGTGGTAAGAGGGACAGTACTGCAGAACTGCAGGCAAGCAGACCGAGACAAGGGCTGGCAAATCACCTCCATTTGCCTGTGGACAGGATTTACCCTGTGCTCAGGACATCCACGTCCTCCCTGTCCACACACAAGAAACACACCCTCTTCAACAGCATCCTTTTCTCTTTACGCTCAGAAATGCTGAAGCACTTTAAAGTCCAATAGCAAAAGAAAAGACAAAGTTCACTTTATTCAAGGTCAAGGCATTTCTACAGTAGTCCCGACCCGTTCTGGGTCTACTAATCCAAAATATCATGGACAGAAACACTGTTCTGAGCTGCCATTGTATCCTTCCAAACACACAGAGCACACACACACATACACCACACAAAAAAAAAAAGAAAAAAATCAAGTGCTTTCTATGCCCATTTAAGTCTGCTGTACCATTACACATCCACATGTTTTGAGAAGGTAAGCAGCAAGCTTAGACTTCCCCTCACCCCAACTCCATGTATGTTACTGCCTGGACATACCCTACCATCTACCTCTCTATTTTCAAGTCAGTCACTGCTTCACTAAACAAACCTTTGGAACTGATTTTTAAGTGTCTTCTCATTCATTACATACGAAAAAAATCCCTCCCGTATTTCTGAGCCCGTTTTACACTGGCTAGCCCCTGGGTGGCACCAAATGAATACAAAAAGAAGCACTCTGTGGAGGTTTTACTGCTTCCTCCAATGCTGCTGAATACCACCTGCTGTGGCCTGAGACAGCTTCACAAATTCCATGCGCTTTTAATGTCATGCCCGACAACTCTTCTGGGGTATTAGCTGAGGCCTGGGATATTCTACACTTCTAAAGCCTAACCCAAAAAGATTAAATGCTTAGAGAGGGCCTTGTCTGCTAATAAATACGTCGCTCTTTTTTTAGACTGCTTTTTGTTCTCACCAACTGCACAATTCATTTGTTTGGCAATTACCACAAGTTTGGACACAGCTCTCCCTCTGAACCTGTGTTCCCTGTGTTACACAAAACACCAACAGGCCCAAAATAGCCTGTCAACACCTCTGCCTCTCCCCAAAAGTCCTTCTCTTTCCTAATACGTTCCAATTGCAAGTTTAAGACATGCTTGCAGAACATTACTAGATATTACAGGAGACCCCCACTATGCTCAGAGACGTCTCTGTGGACACCAAAGTTCCCCCACACATCTTACACCAGATGGCTGGACACGCAACCTACTTCAGATATGACTTCTTAGGTAGTCTCTGAAGAAAAAAAGATCATTTGACTCCTCACCTAACGAAAACCGAGAATAACACAATGCAGACAATGTACCAACTGCCTTTTTAACCCTTTCACGGTAGTCTTCACACTCCAGTGATGTCTGCCTTGCTAGAAGGCCTCACCTTTTCACATTCATAGGCTAAAGCACTTTTTCCAAGGCCTGCAATGAAAAGGTATAGTAAGTACAGTTTTACAAGTCATAGATGACTAACGATAACACTTGGCATATTACATCCTTAAGCACAGGGACAACCACTGCCTTGTTATTGTTGTTACCTCCCTGAGGTAAAGCTTATTCAGGTGTTTGCTTAGGCCCACTGTTAACAATAAACACGAACACTCATGTTTACAGACTACCTCATGACTTGTTTGTGAGAAACAAAGAACAAAGGCACAAAAAAGAGCATGTGGCCTGGACGCAGGCCCACAGCAACCCACAGCTGCGCCACAACAACTCGTCTGACAGGAAGAGGGATGCCTCCGGCCAAAAGAAGTTCCCAAACCCCATCACCTGGGGCTTCCTCTCAGCATGGTCAGAGTGCAGTGGAGCAGGCTCCTCCCGCAGCCAGGAGGATCAAGCTGCCAGCCTCAGCCGGGTCGGGTCAGAGCTTCCAGCCACCTTAGCGACAGACCCCACCCCCTGACGACAGACCAGGTGGGTTGCTGGCTGCCTCTGGCCCCACCCCTTAGCGACAGGCTCCGCCCCCGGCAACAAACCAAGTGATTTCCTGGCTCCCTCTGGGCACACCCCTTAGCCACAGGACGCGCCCCCTGGCCACGAACCAAGTGGGTTGCTGGGTCCCTCTGGCCACACACCTTAGCAACAAGCCCCGCCCCCTGACAACTGACCGGGGGTGGCTGGCTCCCTCTGGCCACACCCCTTAGCGACAGGCCCCGCCTGACCACAAACCTGGTGGGTTGCTGGCTCCGTCTGGCCACACCCCTTAGCGACAGGCCCCGCCCCCTGATGACGGACCAGATGCGGTGCTGATTCCATCTGTCCACATCCCTAAGAGAGACAGGCCCCGCACCCTGATGACAGACCCGGGGGTACTCGCTCCCTCTGGCCATACCCCTTAGCAACAGGCCCAGCCCCTGACGGCAGACCACGTGTGTTCCGGTCTCCCTCTAGCCACACCCCCTAGCAACATGCCCCGCCCCCTGTCGACTGACCTGGTGCAGTGCTGGGTCCCGCTGGCCATACCCCTGAGCAACAGGCCCCGCCCCCTGGCGACAAACCAGGTGGATTGCAGGTTCCCTCTGGCCACACCCCGTAGAAACAGGCCCCGCCCCCTGGCCACAAACCAGGTGATTTCCAGGTTGCTGTCACCTGCTGGCTGCACCCCTTAGTAACAGGCCCCGCCCCTTGACGACAGACAGGTGTGTTCCGGTCTCCCTTTAGCCACACCCCCTAGCAACTTGCCCCCCCTCTGGCGACTGACCTGGTGGGGTGCTGGGTCCGTCTGGCCACACCCCTTAGCGACAGGCCCCACCCCCTGGCGACGAACCAGCTGGTTTACTGGCTGCCTCTGGCCCCACCCCTTAGCGACAGGCTCCGCCCCCTGGCAACGAACCAGGTGGGTTGCTGGGTCCCTCTGGCCACACCCCTTTTTTTTTTTTTAATTACAATACAGAGTAGCAAGAATGACTGCCTGGTCTGTTAAGTAGTAGCTGCGATTAAATTGAGTCATGACTCATCCCTAAACAATATTTCCTTTCTTTATTTGCACGCTCATGTTTTAATATTCACTTTGCTACTAGGCGAGATTGACCAGTGCCTGTGAGTACCTCTGCTTTCCCCGGCACCGGGTCCCCAGGGAACAGCCTGTTAGCCTGACCAGAGCGTGCAGCAGCCCGCTGTCCTCCCAGCTCCTTGCCCTCGAGAAAGTGGCTGCCTGAAGCAGCTGCAGAACCGCCTCTGCCCAAAGGGGAAAGAAATTGCTTGCTGTAAAGCCCTCCAGGCCGCCTGTGGCCTGTGCAGAGGCAATGACCTCAGCAGCCTATACACTGGGGGGGCCAAGCTAACAACCTGACCAGGAGTCACAGGGTGTAGCTGTCTCTGCAACAACCACACTTTCCAGCCTGGTTGGACAGAGTAAGAGGCAAGAAAGAGGGGCCTGCCCACTGCCTGGAGAGGAAGAATCGCTGCACATTGTGCCACAGCTGTTTCACTCTGTCTTTGGCAGAGTTACTTCCCAGAGGGTGGGAGACAGGTACGTTTGCTCCGTAAGCAGCAGTACTCACGCCCTCCACAAGGCACTATTATAAAGCAGCAATGAAGAACGAGGATGGCCTATCAAGATGGTAGGAATAACAGGGAGCACCTAAAGCATTAGCCAGGCAGGGCTTGCAACTAACCTCGTGTCATGGTTAAACCCCAGCTGGCAACTGAGCACCACACAGCTGCTCACTTCCCCACCACCCCAGCGGGATGGGGGAGAGAATCAGAAGGGTAAGAGTGAGAAAAGTCATGGGTTGAGATAAAAACAGTTCAACAACCACCAACCACCAGCAAGGAAGAGAATAAAAACAAACAAAAAACCGAGGAGAGAAAAATAAAGCCCAAGAAAGACCATTGATACAAATGAAAACAATTGCTTCCCACCAGCTGAGCCATGCCCAGGCAGCCCACAGGCAGCAGCCCCTCACCAACCTCCCCCCGGTTTTATTACTGCACATGACATCATATGGTCTGAATAACCCTGGAGTCAGCTGGGGTCCGCTGTCCTGACTGCGTCCGCTCACAGCTATTTGTGACCCCCCCGCCTGCTCGCTGCAAGGAGCGGAAGAGCTCCTGGTGCTGTGCAAGCGCTGCTCAGCAATAACCGACACAGCCCTGCCTCAGCAACACTGTTTCCAGCACAAAGCCAGAACACAGGAAGAGGGAGTGTGGGGTGGGAGTGGGGTGCAGGGAAGCGGGGGGGGGTGTGCATCACAGTTTGGGAGGGGGCAATGGGCAGGTGAGGGGCACAGGCAGCACCCTGGGGATGCAGAAGCAGAGGGGTTATGGGGGGCGGTGCCAAATACGAGGGGGAGAATAGAGCAGGGCTGGAGGGGGGAAGAGACATCACGAGGTAGGATGGCAGGGGATGTGGGGGGCATGTCACAGGGGAAAACAACTCACATGGGGGAAAGCCTTGCACAGAGGAACATTTCAGTAGAAGGCGTTGGGGGGGGCAGAGGCACACACAGAGGAGGACAGGCAGGGGGGCAGATGGACATGGACAGACAGGGGGAATGTGTGGCTAGAAAGGCACAGAGGGGAGCATGCGTGGGGTTGACCTACACTAGGGGCTCCACCTGGAATAAACCACAGCAGGCAACTCACCTGGGATAACCTGCAACAGATAATCCACTCCAGATAACTGACCCGCACCAGATAATGCGCACCGGATAAACCCAATGATGACCATCAAACCACCAGTGTTTAACGCCAAATTTTCCTCAAACTCCGGTTTTGGTGGCATTTGTGTGGGGATGTTTTGGGTTTTGATTTTTTTTTCTCCTTTTCTATAATACAAAAACAGGTGGGTTTTTGTGTTGGTTTCCCCCTCCCAATATTCAATTCTGGGGTTTTTGGCGCTTTTCCACACAATTGGTGATTTTTGCTTTTGTGCATTGAAATGGGAGCGTTGGGAGGTTCTGTTGGGGTTGGTTGGTTGTTTATTTTCCACCGGCCTATCTTGACTTTCCAGCTGGAAGTGCAGGCCCTGCCTGACAGATGAAGCCACGATGACAAGAGATCTGCCACAAAAGCAGCTCCAGACCCTTGAGCCCAATTCCCTACAAAGCCCCTTAAGGGAATCACAGCAGCAGTCGGCCAAAGGAAAAACCACGATGGCATGTCACAGCAACTCAACTCAAGAGATAGCAAGTGGACACCTCATGACTCTGGAAACTGGTGCTAAACACGCAAGAGACAAACAAAGACAAGACAACATAACTGCTATCACCAATACTGGAGCAAATAAGCACATATAAGAGGACAGACTGCCATCAAGGAACACGGGATTTCTCTCACGCAGACTTTGTCTTCACTACACAGGTAGTTCAATCAAAGGACTTCTCTTCCCTTGGACACACCAGTCCACCCATTCCAGCCAGAGGACGCTGTCTATGTACAAACTTAGAATCCTTGCCCAGAGACCCTCGATGAACTGTGCTCAAGAAACAGGACTTGTCTACGTAGGAGGCTAAGCACCTATTTTCCCATCAGGATAGTTACAGAACCCCCTCGGAAAATGTTGTTAATCCAATTATGCCAAGATGATAATTATACATTTAGTAGTTGTCTGTAAGCGAAATTTAATCCTAGTGTTTTTCCACAAGAATCCACAATAGCAGCGCTTTAATTGCATGCCCGCATGTTTTCCACTACTAAAACTCCTTACAAACCCCAGATTGGGGAATCTGAGTTCTAGATTTAAATCCTCTAACCTTTGAAAAACCTAACAGCTAACAATTCCATAACAGCGGGTAAAGTAACTGCATTCGGATGTTACTACAGGATTCTGCAGTGCATATACAAATTTAAGAAATAAGGATCATTGTGTTGACATCCCAAACATTACTGAAATCTAGATGATTAATTGGACTGAATAAAACAAGCGGCAAGTCAAGACTACCACATAAGCATGGATTCTCCCTTACTGCATGGCTGCAAAGCTTGTTAAAATTATGGGGTTATATTAGCTGGACATATGACGAGTACAATGGTAAGAAATTATATACTTCTTAGGAAATGGAGGGAGACTTATGAGACTCCTGACAAAAAGGGACTCGTAGTCTCAAAGGGGGAAGAAAAACTGATACCCTGAAGAAAATGGAATTTTTTGAACTCTCCGCTCAGCCATAACAATGAACTACATGAGCTTGGCAAAACAGAATTTGACGGCCAGAGACGGGAACTGAGAGATAGGGAAGCACTTGTTTTACAACTATGTCCCTGAGGAGAGCCGAGAGACCGATCAAAGCAAACATCCTGCCTCACAAGGCCCTGGAAGGGGGGGTGGTGAAGTGCATAGTCAAGGAGAACAACTAATTGGGATGTCGGTAAGAACTAAAATAAAGTGCCCATTAGGTGAACTAGCCTCACTATAATACTAAATAATACTCTCTGAGCATGTGTGCTAAATGAAAAGCAAGCTGTACCTTTACATTTAAGTGAGAAAGACATTAACCAGTTATTAGCTGGGGCATGTCAGTATTAGCCATGACTGACACATTTAACTGTATAAATGCCTCAGTTTCTCAGCACAGTTCACTAGCTGTGTGGGTTACCACCTAGCACCGATCTTTGCGCAAAAGGAATTCAATAAAATGCCTCCGCTCTGCATGTAGTTTGGCGTTGTGCACACCGGGCAAACGAACCCGCTTTTCAGGACAACACCTTGAGCCCAATTCCCTACGAAGCCCCTTAAGGGAATCACGGCAGCAGTTGGCCAATGGAAAAACCACGACGGCGTGTCACGGCAACTCAACTCAAGAGATCTCAAGTAGACACCTCATGACTACGGAAACTGGTGCTAAACACACAAGAGACAAACAAGAACAAGACAACATAACTGCCATCGCCGATACTGGAGCAAACCTCATTGGACACTTAAGGAAAAAGGCAAAAAGGGAATCACAGAAAAACCTCACGCACCTGGGCCTGTGATAACAGACGGACCCCCGCTGTTGGAGATTGTCACGAGCGCAAAGAATGTTCATCCTCTTCTCCAACAAGTTCCGGGGAAGACAGTGACACAAGCCTATGCTGGAAACAAGGGACTAGTCACTGCCTCTAACTAACAACGACTGCGACATCCATACGGACCGTGATGGATGGGAGGGATGGAAAAAACTAAGTCAGGCAACGAAATACACAAAAGGCACGGAGGAGCGGAGGCCTCAGGGTTCCAGAGCATACACTTCCGTGTACATTAACATACCTCATGCGTTCCGAGACAAGACTCATCTGACACTCAGCCCCACGCATTGCGATGCTGAGGCCCGGACAGTTTACGCCATGTCTCACGGCTTTGTCACAAGCTCATGTTGGCTACCAAGAGACCCAAACAGAACAGACCTCGTTGACACCCAAATCCAACGGCAAAACCCATCTGACAAAGGCTGATGAAGCCGCCTCCCTTTCCCAACCGTCCTCCGGTCCTAAAACTTTCAAACCCCCTTGTCTTCTCCTGAACTGTCAGGGAAGGAACCTCACCCCTTCCCGACAGCTCCTGCCCTGCATTTGCAGCCCTCAAGCCCCTGGCTCTGCCGCTACTCTTCCAAGGTCTGCCCTGCATTCTGCGAGCACCTTCTGTCTTCCATCTTCTCACGGACACCGGGCTCTGCTACAGGCCCACAAAATAAGCAAAGGCCTGGCGCTTACCATCTGTGAGGGGCCTGCCGCAGCTGCAAAGGTTCCAGGGATAGCAACGTATACTCTGTGGGCGATGAAGAAAAGCAAAGAACTACTCTGCACCCTGAAAGACATGATGCCATCATGTCCCCACTGCTTTCTTGAGAAAGGCTAAAACTCCACACATGCATAGATGTATACAACATACTCACCCCAACCCCTACCACAGCATCCCACTACCAGGCCTAATAAGAGATAGTGTCAACAACTTAAACAGTAAACAGTAAAACTAGTGAAAAAACCCAAGGTTTTATCTCCAGTAAAACCAGGAATGCCAGCAAAATAAAATGCACTTACACTGAGAGGAGAGAGAAAAAAAGAACCAAAGAAACCAACCAAACCAAAGAAAAAAACACAAACCCAAACCAAAACACAAAAACCAAACAAAACACGGTCCTACTAAACCATCTTACCACCCCTAAACACCCAAAACACCACCACATATAAGAAAGAAAGAAAAGCAGGACCCAAGTGAACTTGCTAGGATAGATGCCGCCAACCATCACCAAGCTCTGAAGCCCTTACCTCAAACACACACCTCCACAGTCTCTCGATTGTCAAAACACACCTACCCAAAGAGCCGAGACAGCTTGAAAGCTGACATCACCCGAAGGAACAAGAGAGCCCCGACACCACAGAAGCCCACGAGCAAAAGGTCTTCCCGCCGCTGAGGCTGTGGCTCATATACCCCGGGCCCCGCCCACCGCCCCCCCACAGCCCCCTGGGAAAGGGGCAGGGGGAACCCTCAGAGGGTATAAAGGCGGCCAGAAGAGCAGCAGGGAGTTTTATCGCCTGCCTCAAGTTCACAGCGTGGAAGAAGGGTACGGGTGGGGGGAATGGGCTTGGACCACCACCACCAGGGCGTGGGGCCGGTCGCTAAGGGAAGGGGAGGCCGGGGTCCCCATTAGCACGGGGCAGGGCCTGTCGCTAGGGTGCTGCAGGACTGTTGGCCTATAGAGCCTGGGGTGCGGAGCACTTACGG